>JAHHUM010002243.1:0-54717 GCA_036173005.1 Crenichthys baileyi
AAAGACGGGCGGTTTTAAACAATTTATTTCGTTGGTGAAAGAACAGGGCAAGACAGGGACCCAGGCAATGACAGCAGGAGACAGGTTCTCTTCTGGAAGGGAATGTGACAGGGTTATGGATATTCCAAGGGAATTTCAAGGTGTCTTCTTTAAAGAAAGATTAGTTCAGGAACTTACAGCCGGAGCGGTAGTGGTTAGGCTGGGGAGGTTAGTCTTTTCCTCTGAGATGGAGGTTGGCAGAATAACAGTAGTCCTGACACTGGTCCTGACACTGGCTTTGTCCAGATGACAGTGGGTTTGTTGAAGCAGGTGTATGATGGCATCTTACACTCCAACTCTACAGCTATAAGCAAACTGAAGGGGGTCCTGATAGTTTATTGTTTGCTTACTCAGGTTGGCCAACAGCAGTCTCTCTAGGACCTTCATGATGTGGGATGTCAGGGCAACAGGTCTATTGTCATTGAGGACTGATGGGTCCTCAATGAGTTTTCTTTGGTACTGGAACAAGACAGGAGGTCTTCCACAACACTGGAACCTTCTTCTGGGCCAGGCTAAGATTGAAGAGGTTCTGCAGAATCCCACAGAGCTGCTCTGCACAGGCCTTCAAGACTCTAGGGCTGACACCATCTGGACCTGCAGTCTTATTCCGATTCAGTCTCTCCAGTTGCATCTTCACCTGACTTCTTGAGACACACAGGTGGAAGGGGGAGGCAAAGGGAGCATCAACATCTTCTGATATGGTCGAAGGTAAACAAGTAGACGCAGAAGGGTCCATGGCTGAGGTGGAAGATAAAACATTTGAGATGTTACTGGACAGATGTGGGTCCTGTGGGTCAAAGGAGGGTGAGATGTCTGGTTGGCTGTGAGCAGGAGAGGAGGATGCTGAGCTTGTTTCTGAACTGAACCTATTGAAGAATATGTTCAGTTCATTGGCTCTATCCAGACCTCCATTGGTCTGATCATCCTTCTGCATGAAACCTGTGATCTTCTTCATCCCTGACCACACATCTCTGATATTGTTTTGCTGGAGCTTGCTCTCCAGCTTCCTCTTGTACACCTCCTTGCTGTCTCTTGTCTTGACTTTAAGTTGCTTCTGTATACTCCTCAATAATTCTCTGTCTCCCTCTCTGAAGGCTCTTTTTGTCTTGTTAAGCAGGTTCCTTAGGTCACCGGTGATCCGGGGTTTGTTATTGGGGAAGCATCTCACGGTTCTGGTGGGGATGATGTTATCCACACAGAAGTTTATATAGTCAGTTACACACTCAGTCATGGCATTGATGTCTTCTCCATGTGGCTGGCACAGTGTATCCCAGTCTGTAGCCTCAAAGCAACCTTGCAGGGTTTCTTCAGCTTCCTGTGACCATTTTCTCACACTCCTCTTTATTAAAGGTTGTCTCTGAACAAGGGGCTTATATTTCGAGCAGAGAAAAACAAGATTGTGATCTGATTTGCCTAAAGGAGGTCTTGGTGTTGAGATGTATGAGTCCTTGACATTTGCATAAAACAAATCCAACGTTTTGTTTTCTCTGGTAGAGCAGCTCACAAACTGTTGAAACGTTGGAAGTGTAGCAGAGAGTGAGGCATGGTTAAAATCACCAGAAATTGACACAAACGCATTGGGGTTTTGTGTCTGTAGCTTAGCAACAACTGAGCTGATGGCATCACATGCAGTGTCGGCAACAGCAGAAGGTGGAACATATACTGTTGCCAAAATAACACTGGTGAACTCTCTGGGTAAATAATATGGACGAAAACTTACTGCCAAGAGTTCAATTTCTGGACTGCAGAGACTACACTTCACAGTAACATGTCCTGGATGACACCATCTGTTGTTCACAAGTACTGCCAGTCCACCTCCTTTACATTTGCCGCTCCTCTTTAAATCTCTGTCTGCTCGTATGGTTAAAAAGCCCGGCAGAGAGACACTGGAGTCGGGGATGTGATCCTGCAGCCATGTCTCAGTAAAACACATAATACTGCATTCCCGGTACTCTGGCTGGGTCCTTTGTAGGGCTTGGAGTTCATCCAACCTGTTTCCCAACGATCTCACATTGCCCATCATAATCGACGGAAGAGATGGTTTGAACTTCCTCCTTCTCTCTCTTAGCTCCTGCTCTGCAACCACAGCGTCTCAATTTCATCTCATCAGGGATTTGGGATTAATTAATTAATTAATTAAGTCTACATGTTGCACAGGCTCACAAATAATAAAAAATTGGAAGATCATTGCCAGGTCTAATGAGGCTCAATTTTAGCTCTGACATTCAGATGTTAATGCTAAAATTTGGCAGCCTTGTATCAATGATTAAGGCTGGTGATGGATGTGTAATGGTGTGGTAAATATTTTTTGCCACACTCTGGACCTCAGATGAGCATGGTTTAAACACTACAGCCTACTTCAGAATTGACCATGTCTATCCCATGATGACCACACTGTCCCTTTAAGCTTTTTCTTGCAGGATAATGTACCATGTAACAAAGCCCAAATCTTCTCAGATTGGTTGTTTGAACATCAAAATTAATTCACTGTCATCCATGGACATCCACAGTAAGATCTCACTCGAATAGCCCTCAAAATCCCTGAGGAATGTTCCTGCCACCTTGCTGAATCTATGCCGTGAAGACATAAGGCAATTCAGAAGGCAAAAGAGGGTCCATCCAGACACTAGCAAGGTGTACCTATTAGTGAAGAGTGAGTATAGTTTCATATTTGATGCACTTGTCTGTGTTTCATTTTTGCTACTGCTGATAATGCCAAGAGCTTTCTCTGTCAGATGTCCTTTGCAGCACGTTGGTTCAAACAGACACATTTCAACAGTGACAGGGAGAACTAAAATGTAACAAGACGTGTGTAGTTTTAAGTGGCCAGAAATGTGCAACTTCAGACAGACAAACAGGTCAATGAGGCACTTTAAATAAAATTTCACTTATAAGAAAAGATCAAGGAGCACAGTGTGAATCTGCAAACTAAAAAGCAAAGTCAAGCACAAAAACCCTCTCTAATGCATGGTTTCATTTCATTTGAGTTTGCTTGCATACAGAGGATTGCTCACTCCGCACATTGGTTGTTTGTGTCACACCATTGATTTTGCTGCTTTGGATATGATGTTTTTTTTACGTTGTATCTTATTAGAACATCTCCTCATACTGCAGTGGGTTTTTATTCAGCAGCCATCATGTCCATGTTTCTTATGTACATCCCCTCAGAGCAGGTTTATTGCAAGTGACAGTTCGCTGGGATATTTAACATGACTAATGGCAGACAGCTGCAGAGCATGTAGGGCCTCTTAGAGAGGGGCTTTGAGAGACAGCCTTGTTTTGCCTTGTCAGCCTCCAGAATAAGACAGCTGAAGCCAATTCAATTAACGTCATATCAGAATCCAGCTGCATTATTAACAGAAGGTAAAGTTTGTCTATAGTTTCTTAAGAAATAACACAGAAACTACGATTCCGTCATATAGATTTCATGTAAATGAAATCGATATGATGGCTTTAGTCAATGCATTAGTTAATCTGATATTATCATCAAAGCCTTGTTGTTTGGCAACAGAGAATGCTAACAATAAAATTTTAAAGATTACTATTCATCATTCTGGTGTCCACATTCTCCAGATCAGGTTGGACTCTGTCAGGGCTAATGTGGTTCTGTTGGCAACTACAATTCATGACCTTAGCCATTGAGTAACTAGAGGGATTCGCAGCTGATTATGAAGTGACCGGAATGAGAATCTCTTTTAGTTATAAGGCCATGGCCACAGGAGTTCCTTTCCCTTAATGTCTTGTTTATTAGTGTTAGTAGAAGGAGCCAGTCAAGGACAGATGAATTTGAGATCTGAGATAAGATAGATGGATGCATTTCCTCAAACACAAGTTGTAGGTTTTTAACAAATATTACTAATATAGCATACTATTATAACTGCAATCACAAAGCAATATGTCACAGGGAGAAAATTTATTTTTTCAGTAGTTCCTGGCATTACAAGGTTACAATTATGCATTACATCTTGTGGTATTTCACACATCTTTTTCATTGAGGTAATCGCTCCCCGCAAAACTGCAGAACAAAAAAAAAAAGACCTTAGAGTGCTTTCCCTACAGTTTTTTCAGCTGTAAACCAACATTTTTTAGAAGGAAACCTGGACAGAAGAGGATTTTAAATTCTACTTTTGATTTACTAAATATATGTAATAAAACAAATATCAGTTTTATCCATTTTTACATTACTGTTTTTCTTGCAGACGGTTCGGCATGGATTCCCATACCAGCCCACAGCTTTGGCCTTCGACCCTGTGCAGAAGATCCTGGCCATTGGGTCAAGATCAGGTGGTGTACGAATGTATCCTTGAATTTATAATGTCTTCCACATATGTGTTTCTGGAGACCTGATGAAAGTGTTATTACATCATCATTCTGTAATTCCAGGATGTGGCCTTTGACCCTTTACATTATTGCATCTACTGTATATAATGAAACACTGTCAGTCACAGGGAATACTTTCTTCTGCCAGGGGAGCAAAACCCTGAATATTGGCAGATAAAACAATGTCAAAAATAATATACCTAGCTTATCTATACACAGACATTGCATTTTGAAGCAGGAGTCTCTTCTCTTTAAAGTCTCCCTTCCTCCCCTCCCTCTTCTCAAACCCTCTGCCCATCCATCCCCTGGGCCACCCTGTTACAGGGATGGGAGAGGATTTGCGAGTGCAGCCCAGGTAGGATATTACACCCTCATAAATACCGAGGATTCCAAGTATCCCTTCAGGGAGCCTGTGCCAAAGGCGGCAAGCAATAGTTGAGGCTTCAGCATGTGGTTTTACATGAGCAGATTGAGTGCAGATCTTTCTGTGCTGAGAGAAACAGAATAAAGGCTGCAACAGGGAGATGTTACTATATATTTTTGAAAAAAAAAAAAAAACAAGAGAAAGAATGAGCTAAATGGTAAGGTGATTTGGCAGATCAGATATGATGTTTTCATGATAGTGCAAGGAAATGCAATCATGTGTTAAACTCCTCTTTCCCTCGACCCATCCCTTTTCTCTGCAATACACCTGACTTTGAAGCAAAGCTGGAATTTCAGCTGGATGAAAGCCCTTGAGTGATTTAGCATTTGTATTGACATGCTGCACACACCCTCTCCAACTCCCTTGTGGTTGCCACTGACTCTCTGTCTCTCTCTCTCTCAGTTGCTTAGCCACACATACACACACTTCTCTCTATTTTTTTTTCTACTTTTCCTCAGCCTCATCCTCTAATGCCGGCAGTCTAGAGAACCTTTTTTTCTCCTTATTGGCTCCTGTATTTAGCCAATTCACCCGTCCTCTGTCCTTCACAGTATTCCTCAACATCCCTCTGTTTCCTTCAATGCCTTTTAAAGTCTGCCTGTCATCTTTGCCATGTACCTCACTCCTTTTTCAATTATTTCTCCATCAGATATCATTTACTTTCGCTTTGAATCTTTTGATCTCAAAGCTCAAATGTAAATCCCAAGATGCCAATTTTTATTGATTATGTGGGACTGTATTTAGTGGTTTCTTTGGGGATAACTTTTTCCACCATGGGCTCTATAGACTTAAGTGCCTGTAGGCACCAATCAGGCCTTTGTGGAAGAGTGGCTAGACTGAAGTTATTTCTCAGTAAAAGGCAGACGATAGCCTGCTGAGGCATTGCTTAAAGGCACCAGAATGACTCATGCCACCTAAAGAAGAAACCCTCCAACCTGATGAAAGGAAGATTGATTGATTTGGAAACAATGTCCAGTGGAGAAAAGTGAAGGAAAAATAGTTCTACAGCTAAATAAGGTGCTGCCAGCAACATTCGATGGAGATCTACAAGGGCGAGTAAACTTAAATCTACAAAAAACCAACACACTTCTGAAAATCTAAAACATAATCATATGTTGTGAAAACAATATTGTTTGGCTATTAACAACTATCAATAATTATAATGAAGAAAATCATTAACAAAGTTTCAATATTTAATTTTAGTCAAAAAAACTAGCATCACTCAACTCAACTTACAATATTTTAGCTGGCTAACACAAACTGGGTAAAGTTAGCTTTTTCAAAACTGCATGTGCATTTAAAAACTACATTTACTTAACTGTTTATTCCAGTTATATATCAAAACCAATAGAAAGAAAATCACTCACTGAAGGTTGCTCAGTTGAGTGCTGGTCCCTTTTTTGTATGCACATCTTATGCACAACTATACACAAACAATGTTGTATGTGGCACACAACCTGAGCCCTTTCCCAGAAACACCATAGCAGTCAGCTTTAAAAGTAAAGAACAATATAACTAAGAGAAAAAAGTAATCGTTAAAAAAAAAAGGTAATACTTTTACCTATCTTTAAGCATTAACACTAAGGGAGCAGTCCACTGTCAGGATTGTTTTTCTGTTTCAACTATTTTTCAGTACCAGTTGTTTGTTAACATTCAATAATTTTTTTCAAGGCAATTTTTCAATCATATTCAGATCATCAATACTATTATTATATTTGCGTTTAAGTTTTGGGTTCCATTGTTTCCAATACTGATTTTAGCAGACTTTCTGGCCCTTTTTTCATTACATAATGAACTTCTTCTGATCTCAGCAATCTATGGTGTCATTAAACAGTGTTAAAATATTCTGGAGCTGATTATTTGAGAATTTCTGGAATTTCCGCTCCAGGTATATATTTTCCAACAGATACATCATTTTTGCCTCAGTCCTTTAGATTTCAGTCAGAAACACTTCAATATCTTTGCCACATCAGTAGGTGGCGATAAAATTAATGACAGCAAAATGTAAAAGAACGATCTGAATATAGCTAAAGAAGTTCTAGGCTAAAGAATGGAATATATTCAGAAGAAAGGGGGACAGATGAGGAATGAGATGAGGAAATTCTCTTAAAAACATCTTCATATTATTGTGGTTTCAAGCACAGAAAGCAAGCAAAAAGCATTTGTGTAGTTTTACGTTACGTAGTTCTGCTAATCTTGGACTATTCAGTCCTCTGGAATAGAACACAAACCTTTTCAAAGTTTCCACTTAGAAAAAGGTTTTAAAAAATGTTTCTTCCTTCATATGTGGATTAGAGGTTCAAATGCAGGAGAAAGTCTTAGTTTGGCAAAATACCAGTGTTGGTGTGTTCCGAGCGCTAGAACCCTGACAGGGTGTTTTCCCTATACCCCTAAGATTGATTAAACTACCGAAAGGAAAGACCTGGCAAGCTTGTATGATTGTCATAAAGTAGAATTGGTGCTGTCAAAATGTTTTTTATAAAGTACAATTTAAAAGTTCTGAATACTTATGTTTAAGGAATAGTGGCAAGTCTCTCCCTGTTTGTCAAAGCAAACACAAAGTGTCCCAGCTGTGTAAAGTTTTGTAAGACCAAGGCAAATGTATGAAGACCAGGTTTCAGATGGGTGGGGTTTGGTGGATTTTCTGTTGAAGATTTAGCAATTCTAAAGAAAGGTGTTATCTTTTCTCTATATTATCTATATTTTTTCTATTTAACTACTTTAGTTTCCTTGATGACAATTTGCCTCCCATAACCAACCATTCATCACATCCCATTGATAGAACTTAAGACAGTTTAACCCATGCTTACCACCTTTATTTGACATATTTAACATGAATAGCTGAGTCACTCACACTAGGACTGGACTTGCTCTTGTATATAGTGCATAGCAACAATGTCATCAGGGTTGGCGCAGTGGGTTGGCAACCAGGCTCTCTGCAGTGGTGTCCCTAAGACACTCCTCCCTCTGCCTGGGGCGCAACTAACAACATATGCTGAGGTATAGTTTATTGAGTACAAACAGAATACAGAAAGTGCTTGGCAAGAGTGTGCAACTACATGTTTCCTTCTGTACTTCTCAGTGAAAACTGACTGGCTGCGTGTGCAATCTTTTGCTGTCTACGTGAGTCAATATGTGTGTATCTCTTTTCACAGAAATATATCACATGTCTGAGAGCACACTTATTTGTCTCCTACCTGTGAATGGTTTGTGTGTCAAAGCTGTGAAAGTAAATGCACTTCCAAAAGGCTTCTGGTAATAGAATTGCCAGAGCCTGATAGGCTGTCAGTTCTCATAAAGTCAATAAGATCAGAGAAGTAGAAAACAAAAAGAACAGAGGGGGAAAAAAGAGAGTTTGATACAGGGATTGGGAAAAAAAGTGGTGGGAGAGAGAAAGAATACAGTACCTGAAAGAAAAAAACGATCTTTTATCTTAGAGGTCAGATGACATTGATCAGTGTGACACTTTAGGACCAACCCTCCAAGCCAGATTCAATCTGAGGTGCCACATGTGTTGGGTGGCACATCAGTATTATTTATGATCAACTGTCAGTGAATTTGTATTGTATTCTCATATTGCTATTTGCGATTGAATCAGTGTTACATAAAAATGTCGTTTATTTTGGCCAAATCTTTTTTTTTTACACAGTAGCTCTTAGTAAAACATTTTGACCTCACATTGAGTTCATCCCCCTTAACACCAGGACCGTCCACATCCACCAGGACCATTCAAATGTTCCTGGAATTTTGAAAACCCCATATCTGTGTGAGGACAATCCATAGCTGAAAATGTCGTAAGTACTTAAGAAATACATTTCTCTCAGATACTTCCACAGCCATCTTCACAATCACAATGATTATCACATCTACACTAGGATGTTTCCTAACAATCTTTTGATTTCCCCTGCATATTTGAGAGGTTTCTGCACTTCATCCATCAGTTTCAGTCTTGCTGTGGAGGTAAAAAGACCACCAGTATTGTCATCAGATTATTAGAAGCGTGAAAGAATGAAAGTGGGGGTTTTCTGTACAATATTTCATGCTACTTTCATGTGGTTGTGTGGATGTTTTATCATTGCACAAAATTCTCAGCAACCAGCTCATATGTACAATTTGAAGGTTTAGCACCTGTCCCTAGCTGGTAGCCTTACTACACAAGAAACGTGGCAAATACTGATTCCACCTAACATCTTGGTCTTGAGGAAGTGGATTGTTCGTTTCATCTGTTTGCTGGGATCCTTTTGGTTGTAGCTAGAGGAGAGACCGGATGCTGCATGTTCAAAACAGTCATGAAGATCCACCATGCATGATAGGTAACACACTGCATTCTGGATGCTCCCCAGAAGAACAATTTAAGTTCCTGCAAAAACCATTTCATTCTGACTATAATATAATTTTATAGTATGGTAGTAGTGAGGTGTGCAGAGGGTAGTCTGGATGTGCACTAAGCCAGTATTTTATTCAGTTAATTGGTTACATAAATAATGTAATACTTAGTGACCTTTTAAATTTGGGACTTCATTGCAGGAAATATTTATTACTTTTAGTAAAATTATATTGTGGTAATGTTTGCATAAAAACTGGCGGAAGATAATGTAAATAATTAAATATTCTGGAGTTGATGATAACTGAGCAAATTTGAATGAACCTCATATCATTTGCCCTTTTCTAAAACACAAGGCTCTGCAGAGACTTTGTCTAAAATTTGTTGATAGTGCTGAGTAATCAAGACAAGTTACCTAGCCACCATCATTGGGTGAAAAGTGACTGGAGCTCTGGTTTTGAGGATGAAACTTAATTTGGCCAGTGAAGCGTGGGCTGGGCATGGGATGAGGAGGCTGTGGGTAAACACACAGCATCTGTTATAGTTTATTATTAATCAGACTGTCTTTACAATGTGTGTGAGAGGAAAAGAGAGAGAGAGATAGGACAGCTCAAAAGTGCCATTTAGACAGGCAAACCCATCAGATATTCAGATATGTACTAGATAGATATTTCTTATATTATTCCTGTTTATGCAGCAGTGACTGCACAATGTGCCCTGTGTCCAATGGAATGATTAAATACAGTCCACTTCTAGGTTTTTGGCTGCATTTTCCTTTTACTGTTTTCTATTTTAAGTTTTATTTTTGAATGCAATGTGTGTCTCCAAACTTGAGTACATTGTCAACACACTGTTGGCATGAGCATGCACAGGTGAAGATGATGACAACACAATATTTAACTGCTTCTGCCAAGTATTTTACTTTGGCTGAAGTTTGTTTCACTTAAAAGGCTTTCAAGTCTTGTAAACTAAGAAAGGATTAGTTTTTACTCATTCTAAAAGGTGACACCAGAAATCCTGCTTAGACAGTATTTCATTATTCATTACCACATGCTGGAGTCAAATTTTATTTTGTATCACATCATTTTAGTGTGCATAATCTAGAATACATGGCTCCTTTCCTTGGTTAAATGCAAAGTGAAATGACTAATGGGTATCAGTTTTTTAGTCCTATAATAAAGTACCATTTGAAACACAAACTGTTATCAAATTGTTGTCAGTGTTTTATAAAAGGAAAAAGAAAACACATAAGAAATTTTCTTAACATTCTAAACAATGCATACCTAATATTCCTTGAAACTGAAAGCTCAAACCCATGGGTAAAACCAGTGTTGTGTCCTTCTACTACTCCCATATTATTAGTTAAATTGATTAATGACATGATAACACAGAAAAATGAGATTCATAAAGCTTTATAAGCTAAAAACTTACAGAAGAAGGACGGATAACCTGAAAGACAATATTTTTCAGATCAGACATTCAATGTTCAAACATTAATTTGAGACTTTCTCAAAGCACAGTTATCTTACAATTAGTTCAGAGAGTTAATGATGACTTGCTGTAGCACACATTAACTGGACAGAACTGGTTTTTTACTTTCTACTGGACCAGAGTACAAAGACTGAAGCAAGATTACGTAGTGTTTTTAAATGGTCAAACTAAAGCATTTAATATTCAGTTAATAGAAGTAAAATACATTCTCTTTGGGGAATATGCTTAGTAAATAAATATACATCTAATTTCAACATATTCAATGTTCTGTGACCCAAAAAAAAAATTTTACAGTACCAACAAAATCTCAATATTTTTCTGCGTTGTTTTATATTATTCAGTAGTATTTAAATTAGTAACAACAGAGTGAGAGAAATTATGCTGTTAGCCAAGCAGAGAAGATGATGCAGGGAGAGGCTGAAGAGCAGAATATAGAATCATAGTGAATATACCATGCAGAATCAATGGCTGGTTGTGCTGCAGCTGATGAGAACTTATTAAATTTATAGACGTGCCCTTTTCTCAGTGGGTGAAGACAAACAATTTTGGCTAAGAAGATTGCGATTACATGACAATCATGGCATAAACAAAAAGATAGCTTGCTCACCTCTTTCATGTTGGCGTTTTAGTCTGACTCTTGTGCAGGAACAAACTGAGGACAACTGAGAGGGGTGTAAATGGTGACAACAGGTACGTTAATGTTTTCTTCAGGGTTCAGGTACTGGTCCAGGATAGCTCTGGAAATGAGAGGTATAAACTAGTAAAGGAAACTGTACTCAGATGATGATGATAGACAATGATGTAGCTTCTTACTGTTTCCAGAGATGGTGGAGTTCCAGGAGGGAGAAGAGTTTATTACTGAGTACTGAGGTTGACGGGATGTGGTGAGTGATGCGGGTAGGTTATCTTAGTACATCAGCAAACTAAGGTATTCTCTCAGTTAGTCAATGGAATACAGTAAACTATTACAACAAGCAGCACTGTTTTTCACCAACTCCACAACACTCCTGACTTCTTTAGCAAAAACATGGCAGAAGTTAGCTGCTAGTAGCAGCTCCTTTTCAGAACCAGGCAGGCAGCCAAAATGCTCAGCGCCTACTTCCTAGAGGCTTGACCATAGCCAATAAGAGAGAAGCTGAGGTGATGTCACTGTTCCAAAGATCGCCCCTCTGCCTTAGTCTCACTTTTTACATTTCCAGCTTTATGTTAAGGGAGAAAAGACAATACAGCAACCTAGGAATGTAAAAAAAAAAGCAAATAAATCCGATTAACAAAGATTAACATAGGAATATACATTTAGAACTGACTAATTGATAAATTATTGAATAAATCTCTCTTTTTATTATTTTCTCACATTTTATGAGACTACTTTTTACTGTTACCTTTTGGCCAGGTAATTATTTTGTAATTATATTGGTCCTCCATATGGGAGAGACAAAGTCACATATATTAAATATATTTCACTGTTTTTTTGTATTTCTGATTTAAATTGACAAAATTGCTTTTGTTTACAATGGAAACACATTGTAGAATGTCGGTTTTATATATGACAGTTGCTCCACCATATAAGAATGCAGTCTGTAAAATCTGCAATCCTTTGCCTCATTTGGAAGAGGCATTAATTGGTTAGGTTGGTCATGCACAGACTCCCAAGTAATAACCTTTAAATTATAACACAGGTCTTGTCAGAGTGTCATGTACATAGCACATCCAAACAGTAGAGTCTCTGAAGTTTTAACAACATTTGCAACATGTTATATGTATCACAAGTCCATACAGTATCTCATAGTTCTTCCAGTTTCCAGGATTATACAATCCCAGTTTCAAAACACACAGGTTGAGTTATGTGATATGTAACAAATATGCATATAATCCAAAAAGGTACAACTCAGTAAATTAAAACGTTATTATTATTATTATTATTATTATTATAACAATTCAACTCAAAAAGTGGAATTAATATAGATTCATTGGACGTTTTGATCAGATTGATACATTTTAAGTGATTTATTGGTTGGAGTTTTTATTTATTTTGATTTTTATGATTATTATGATTTATAGCTTATAAAAACCCAAGCACCCACTGTTGTTTGTATAGAGTCTTTCTACTGCATCGTTTTCCTTTCACTGAACTTTCCATTAATATGCTTGAATACACCAATCCGTTGACAGTTAGCTTATCTAACAATGGCCTTTTGTGGTTTACCCTTTCTTTGATTGGTGTTAATGTCTGTTCTGAACAATAGTTAAGTCAGACATTTTTCCCCACATTGTGTTGCCCATTACATAATATTTATGTATTACAAAATCCTTTTTTATTGGTATTTCATTATGTGTAAACCATATTTATGAAAATGATCAAATAAGTGCCTGAAATATGTATATCAGTCTATGTACACTCACCAGCCACTTTATTAGGTACACCTTGCTAGTACTGGGTTGGACCCCCTTTTGCCTTCAGAAGTGCCTTAATCCTTCGTGGCATAGATTCAACAAGGTACTGGAAACATTCCTGGAGAGTTTGGTCCATATGTACATGATAGCATCACACAGATGCTGCAGATTTGTCGACTGCACATCCATGATGCAAATCTCCCGTTTCACCACATCCCAAAGGTGCTCTATTGGATTGAGATCTGGTGACTGTGGAGGCCATTTGAGTACAGTGAACTCATTGTCATGTTCAAGAAACCAGTCTGAGATGATTCGTGCTTTATGACATGGCGTGTTATCCTGCTGGAAGTAACCATCAGAAGATGGGTACACTGTGGTCATAAAGGGATGGACATGGTCAGCAACAATACTCAGGTAGGCTGTGGCGTTGACACAATGCTCATTTGGTACTAAGGGGCCCAAAGTGTCCCATGAAAATATCCCTCACACCATTACACCACAACCACCAGCCTGAACTGTTGATACAAGGCAGGATGGATCCATGCTTTCATGTTGTTGATGCCAAATTCTGACCCTACCATCCGAATGTCGCAGCAGGAATCGAGACCCATCAGACCAGGAAACGTTTTTCCAATCTTCTACTGTCCAGTGTTGGTGAGCCTGTGCAAATTGTAGCCTCAGTTTCCTGTTCTTAGCTGACAGGAGTGGCACCCAGTGTGGTCTTCTGCTGCTGTAGCCCATCCGTCTCAAGGTTCGACGTGTTGTGCGTTCAGAGATGCTCTTCTGCATGTCTTGGTTGTAACGAGTGGTTATTTGAGTTACTGTTGCCTTTCTATCAGCTCGAACCAGTCTGGCCATTCTCCTCTGACCTCTGGCATCAACGAGACATTTGCGGCCACAGAACTGTCGCTCACTGGATATTTTCTCTTTTTCGGATCATTCCCTGTAAACTCTAGAGATGGTAGTGGGTGAAAATCCCAGTAGATCAGCAGTTTCTGAAATACTCAAACCAGCCCGTCTGGCACAAACAACCATGCCACGTTCAAAGTCACTTAAATCACCTTTCTTCCCCATTTTGATGCTTGGTTTGAACTGCAGCAGATCAACTTGAACACGTCTACATGCCTAAATGCATTGAGTTGCTGCCATGTGATTGGCTGAATAGAAATTTGCGTTAACGAGCAGTTGGACAGGTGTACCTAATGAAGAGGCCGGTGAGTGTATATCTCTATGTAATAAACAAAAAGTTTCGCTTGTTGAATCAATTTACTGAAATAAATTACCTTGGTGATGAAATGGGAATTTTTTGAGATGCATCTGTAAATTTGTATGTGTCTTGTAAGATTTCAAAAATACATTTTCAGCCCTATGGTCAATCTATATGGCGGCGTACCACCATGCAGCCCGCATAACACTTGGTAAAAGCATTTTTAGTTCACATCAGGAGAATAAATTGTAAATAAAATAAAAAAGAAACAGTCAGTGGGTGAAAACAGAATTAATCCTTGTTTTGTTAAATTCTTTGTATGCCAAGAAGAGTTTGCTGCCTGTCAGTGCTCTAATAGGGAGGAAACAAGAGATGTGTCCTTGATCTTTATACGGAAGAGGTTTGGAGACTGTCAACAGTCACTAGGTGAAATAGCGCAGTGTCACACATTATATTCCATTAATTCATTCTGGCTATCAGCTAAACAACAGACCCTTGCCAAAGGGTTTTACCAATGCCAGCTGCTTCCCTTGTTAATTTGATTCCTCACCTCATTGCCCAGGCCTGGAGCTGTCAGCCCTTGAGCTGTCCAAGCGTTTTGTCTAGACATCTGCTTTTGGAGACAAAATTATTTTTTTTTGGCATTTGTACATCTTTCCTCCTCCAACACAAACATGTGTTTGTTTATAGGATCTGGACACATTGACTGCAGGTGTTTTAGGAAAGAACATTTTCCCCTAATCACCTATGTGGCTTTTTGGATGACTGTAATGATTTTCATAAGAGAAAATATGTATGAGATTAGAAGATCAAGTGAAAGAGCTACGGTGGAAAAAGTTGACACTAGAAAATGAAAATGATTTATGAGAAGTGGATGGAGCTTGCCATAATGAGCAGGGCATAGTACAGTGCTTTACTAAACTATTTATACCCCTTTTTGTCACACATCCACACGAAGATTTTTGCCTATTCTACTTCAGACTGGATGGAGAGCATCCATAAATGTTTCCACAGATTCTTAATTGGATTTTGACAGGGTCATTCTAAACGATGAATATGCTTCATTCTGAACTATTGCATTGTCGCTCTCATTGTATGTCTAGGCGTGTTGTGTGTTCGACGGACCTCTGCCTAGTCTCATATCTTTTGGAGCCCTGTATTTTGCTTTATTCAATTTGACATTAACCCTATCCAGTTTCCCTGTCCCTAGTAAAGTATCTCCACTGCATGAAGCTACCACGACCATGTATTGCTGTGGGGATGTTGGATTCAGGGTGATGTGCAAATCTAGTTTTCTGCCACAGATAGATTTTTGTAAGTAGGTGAAAAAGTTAGCAAAATTCTACTCTGTTATCCTAATGTTGTGCAGCCCTACAGTAATTTTTACTGATAATAAATAATTTATGAATTAGATTACTTCAGAAGGCAGTAGGTTGCAGTTTATCCATTAGTATTAGAGAAAAGGGGGCTGAATACAGATGCATGCCAAACCTTTTTCATTTTTATTTGAAAAAAATTTAAACATACAGTCATATTTAATAATTTATAATACATGTTCTGATGAGGCTCGTTTGTCAGATAGATTAATTACACACAGACTGATTTTTTCAAGCCTTTCTTTCTGTTAACTATGATGATTTTCCACTTACAGCTTATGAAAACATGACTTTTAAAATTTGAATATTACATCAGACCGATGAAAAAACAATTTTTAATAGAGAAATGTGGGCTTAATATAAAGCATGTTTAATACCTGCTTAATGTTTGCTATTTTCAAAAACAAATCTGATAAATGCGCCTCATTGCAATATATATTCTGATTTATTGTGAATGACTGTATATGGCTGTGTGCGTTATTGGTAGAGCAAGACACTGATAAGCTTAGAGGACAAGCTGAAAAAGCTACAGCTGAAAAAAATGACACGAGAAAATGAAAATGACCCATCTGAAATGTGGATAAAGCCTGTCCAGGACATACATTTCCAGAAAACTTAAGTAAAAGCTTTCAGTGAGATGTCACATATTGTACATGGGATTCGGACTACTGAAAGATTATAAAACTGCTCAGACATCAGCATTTGTGAACTCACATTTTAATGGTATGTTCCTGGCATTCATTTTCAGTGTACAAAGGGTGGTTATTTTAATTTTTCAGTGACTATAATTTGACTATTTCTGTGTGTATTGAATTAGGCAGTTAAGTTCCTCAAGTGGATATATATTTGTGAGCATGGAGCTTCTGAAACTACAGCCGATCTGAGTGGATACCACCCACACCATACTTGTACAAGATCACTGGCCTTCACTCACATGTCCTCACCTGCACAGCTAGATCAGTAGGTGCATGATGTGGGAGAAGGGAATAAATTATAACAAACTCTTTTAAAAATTAGTTGGAAGAACATCCAAACACACAACCTAAACCCATTATTATGCTGTTAAAGTTAATTAGGATTATTGAACATGTACATGATAAGGAAACTCAAGTGATTAAGTCTTCTATAAGGGAACCCTTAAAACCTGATTACTTCATCTGAAACACATACAGTTCTAGTCAAGAATGCTCGTCCCTCTCATCATGTCCATGAATATAATATTAACTTTGTGGTTTTAGATTTATTTTCCAGAATGCAATAATGATACAATAAACATCTTTAATAATGTATACAAACAGGAATGTTTTGCACTTACTTGAATTCCCACAGAGTCAACATTATACATAGAGGCACAAATATTAACTACCCTACAGGGGTTGGACAATGAAACTGAAACACCTGGTTTTAGACCACAATAATTTATTAGTATGGTGTGGGGCCTCCTTTTGCGGCCAATACAGTGTCAATTCGTCTTGGGAATGACATATACAAGTCCTGCACAGTGGTCAGCGGGATTTTAAGCCATTCTTCTTGCAGGATAGTGGCCAGGTCACTACGTGATACTGGTGGAGGAAAACGTTTCCTGACTCGCTCCTCCAAAACACCCCAAAGTGGCTCAATAATATTTAGATCTGGTGACTGTGCAGGCCATGGGAGATGTTCAACTTCACTTTCATGTTCATCAAACCAATCTTTCACCAGTCTTGCTGTGTGTATTGGTGCATTGTCATCCTGATACACGGCACCGCCTTCAGGATACAATGTTTGAACCATTGGATGCACATGGTCCTCAAGAATGGTTCGGTAGTCCTTGGCAGTGATGCACCCATCTAGCACAAGTATTGGGCCAAGGGAATGCCATGATATGGCAGCCTAAACCATCACTGATCCACCCCCATGCTTCACTCTGGGCATGCAACAGTCTGGGTGGCATGCTTCTTTGGGGCTTCTCCACACCGTAACTCTCCCGGATGTGGGGAAAACAGTAAAGGTGGACTCATCAGAGAACAATTCATGTTTCACATTGTCCACAGCCCAAGATTTGCAGTCCTTGCACCATTGAAACCGATGTTTGGCATTGGCATGAGTGACCAAAGGTTTGGCTATAGCAGCCCGGCCGTGTATATTGACCCTGTGGAGCTCCCGACGGACAGTTCTGGTGGAAACAGGAGAGTTGAGGTGCACATTTAATTCTGCCGTGATTTGGGCAGCCGTGGTTTTATGTTTTTTGGATACAATCCGGGTTAGCACCCGAACATCCCTTTCAGATAGCTTCCTCTTGCGTCCACAGTTAATCCTGTTGGATGTGGTTGGTCCTTCTTGGTGGTATGCTGAAATTACCATGGATACCGTGGCTCTTGATACATCACAAAGACTTGCTGTCTTGGTCACAGATGCGCCAGCAAGACGCGCATCAACAATTTGTCCTCTTTTGAACTCTGGTATGTCACCCATAATGTTGTGTGCATTACAATATTTTTTCAGTTTCATTGTCCAACCCCTGTATATCTCTGTGTTAATATTCTGGCAGGATATTTGAGCACATATCATCTGCTTTATTTTAACTGGCTGTTTTCCTAACACAGAACTTTTAAGCATAGCCCACAAACTGTTTATGGGTTTGAGGTTGGGACCATTCCAATGCATTTTTAAATAATCATAATCTGAGCCTCTCACAGAGCTCAACTCCCAATAACTGTTGTTTGTGTACACTATAGGATTTAAGGTGACCTGTAGTGTTAGTCGCTCACGCTGTGTGGCAGCATTTTGCGCAGCCAGTTTCAATCATGGCGTATCAATGACTTGCAAAACCAGATTATAGACCATGCATATTATTTTGTTAAATTTATCAAATCTGTGTTTTCTCTTACAATCTAAGTCTCTTTATCCTTTGCAATGATATTCACAGTGTAAAACTGTTTACAGTGACTGCTGCAGCTCCTGGTCACTCTGTATCATATGACCTGCTCTGCAATGTGCTCAGCTATCCCTAGGCAGCTGTACAGCAGAGGTGGGTAGAGCAAAGCTAAGTTTATAAAGCAGTCCAACTTTTTCTGGTAGATTTCCTGCACAAAATTAATTAAAATATGTTATGAGCTGAATAATCAATGAGTCATATCAAAACATCAGAGATACATGCTAGTGTTAGCCTAGCACTTCAGCAAACTGCTCCACATGAAAACATCATCAGCTACAGCAGATCGTGAGTTTGTTCAAGAATGTGCTGTGAACCTTGAGTCAGATTAGATCTTTAGAAACAAATGATAAAGCTGTGCACATTGTAGTTGTTGCTTTGGCAGAATATTATAGTAGCATTTTGGCCGTAGTTACCACTATGCTGGAGGAGCATATCGAGGCTGACCTGCTAATACTCAGATTTGAACAAAATTTAAACACAGTTGTGACAAGTGTGACACAGACTTTATTAAAGTGGTATTGTAATGGGATTTGGTACTGGCAGAGGCCTAATCTTAAATGATTTAGGTCAGTATCGAGAACAAAGAAATTCTGAGCAGGATATCCCTACTTTGGTGGATTGATAACTTTAACACAATGTTTAAGTAATTTATATATGACCCTTTGGCATCTTTCATCTACTCGTGTAATGATTAGATAAAACACACTCTCATCTATGGGTTTATTCTCACTTCCTCTTGTGAAGTGATCATACTAACCACTGATCCCATTACCACAATGAAGAAATCAGCCGATCTTCCTACCATAATAATATGACGAGATTTGCTATTTACTCTACATCTTCTTTTACCAAGACCACACTCTGAATCTCAAACACAGATAGCTACCATCAGGTCAAGACAAAGGTTGCACATTTTATGAAGGTTAAACTGCAAAACGCCCCTACACATCAGATAATCCTGAAACTACACATTGGAACATTAACCAACCTGAAATGACATAATCTGGTTTACTTTTGGTGTTGTCTGTGCATGTATGTTTTTAAACAATAGTTGTGATGCAAGACAAATGTCAGACTTTTTCTGACAATAAATTAATATTATATCACAGTACACCACAGTGCACCAAGGATACAAGTGAAGAAGTCAAGAAACCAAAGTCATAAATACTCCCATGATGTATATGAAAGTCCATCTAGATCCTAATGAGCTATTTGAGCTGCTATGCTCACTGTCATAGCTATTTATTCAGAAATCCATCATAATTACCATCTAAGATGTTGTCATCCATCACCAACATCATGATGTATCATATCCTCTCTGTTTTAGTTATCATTCTTTGCATTCCTTCCTTTGCTCCACTTCCCTCATTTAAGAGGATATGCGGTTTCTGGTTGTTCTAAACATTTGTAGTTTCGGGGGTGAATGAGTCATGCCTCAGTAAAACAGCACTCTAATCTCGCCTGTAAGACTGCTTGCAGCTTTACTGAGACTGTAACATGCAAACAGTATTACAAGCTCTGTGTTAAATCTACGTGTTTAGGTGTAGCACTGCATGCGTTCTCAGGATGCATTCCTTCACTCAATTGTGTCTGCAAGTGAGAGAGGGAATAAAGCAAAAGAAAGGTTGTGGGCTTTTAATAAAAGGATGCTTGCCTTTGATTGTAAGCAGGGCGAATGGTGTAGGTGTAGATGTGTGAACACAAGGGCGAATGCAAAAACGCCTGCATGTTGTAGAGGAGGAGAGAAAAAGGTTGCAAAGACAGATAGGTTGTTGGCAGTGTTGCAGTCAGGCTGATTTATCTTCCCACATTGTGACTCACCATTTGCAAACCACACAGTTTACATCCTAAAGCTGTTACTAAAAAGGACAGAGAAATAAATACAGAGAATTTGGTAGAAGAATAGTAAAGAACAAAATGGGTGAAACTGAAAAGGAGAAAAAACAGTTGGAATTTTAGAGAAGAGTTAGCTATGTCAGTTAAAACTAGATACTGTCAAATTTTACTATGGATTGCGAGAAAAGTAAGGTTAGCAATTTGATGCACATTTTTTGCTGTTTGACTGTGCTTCCTGTTACACGCTGCTTCTTTTGCACACATTGATAGACCACACAGACACTTTTGTACTTAAAAACACACAGAAAACATAAATAGTATGTCAGTTTTGGAATGTAGACAGACCAGTGAATGGAGAGCTTTGTCTTTTGGGAGTTGCAATGCATCCTCAATTAGCCTATTTAAAAACTTGGTCTACAACTGTTGTCTGACAATCCACAGGCTTCGTTGTGGTTCTCCATTCAAGATTTAACCATGACAGCCTAACAATATCCTGAGCAAACAGCATAGGTGAATCCCAAGCTCTCCTAGTTATCTGATGCTGGGGAGCTTTTTAAGCCTCTGTCACTGTTAGGATGAAGGGGTAAAAAGTTTTGAACTGTGTTAGTACAGATAATGTTACTTTTGCTGAAACATCACCATCTTGTTTTATTTTTCTCCATACGTATTACTCTGGACATGACATTTCTATTACAAAGTTTTACTGACAACTTAGCTATGTTAGTAAATTAGCTGAATGAATCAGAGAGTAGGTTAGGGTGCTGTTAGTTGGAACCACTCCAAGTACTTGTCATGCTGAGGTAAGTAAGTCTTCCTCAGTGCAGACAAAGTATCATCAAAGGATGCAAAGTGTTAGACTGACAACAACTATTATTTAAATATTTATCCAACATTTGAGTAATACTTTTGTCAATTAATTAGCAGTAGCACATATTGGTGGTTACTTACTTTCTGTTTTTTATTTTTCTTTGGTGAAACTCATGCTGCAGAATTTTTTGATATGGCCGAAAAAATCTGTAGCAATCAAATTCTGCAGACTACAGAATTAGAGTCATAGGAAGGTAATGCTGGAGTGTTTTTCACTTAAGATAAGCATTAAATCGCATGGCAGGTATGCAATAGTGTGATTGGGTAAAAAAGAAGACCTCAGGGTTATGGACTTATCTTTCATTGAGTCCTCAGACTCTGTCCTCAAAGCACACCTTCCACCACTTGACAATATTTTCAGTCATTGCTTACTGTTCCACAATTAAGTGAATCCCAGGCTTGGGTGGTCAACGCTTTCTTTTTCATTTACCAGAAATTCCTTGAGTTTAGTTGAAAGGTTAGGTTATGCTTCTGGAACCACAGAAAATGCAGTCCTTTAGGCCACTCAGTACCTACAGGGGTTGGATAATGAAACTGAAACACCTGGTTTTAGACCACAATAATTTATTAGTGTGGTGTAGGGCCTCCTTTTGCAGCCAACACAGCGTCAATTCGTCTTGGGAATGACATATACAAGTCCTGCACAGTGGTCAGCGGGATTTTAAGCCTTTCTTCTTGCAGGATAGTGGCCAGGTCACTACGTGATACTGGTGGAGGAAAACGTTTCCTCCAAAACACCCCAAAGTGGCTCAATAATATTTAGATCTGGTGACTGTGCAGGCCATGGGAGATGTTCAACTTCACTTTCATGTTCATCAAACCAATCTTTCACCAGTCTTTCTGTGTGTATTGGTGCATTGTCATCCTGATACACGGCACCTCCTTCAGGATACAATGTTTGAACCATTGGATGCTCATAGTCCTCAAGAATGGTTCGGTAGTCCTTGGCAGTGATGCACC
Organism: Crenichthys baileyi; assembly: GCA_036173005.1. Taxonomy (NCBI): domain Eukaryota; kingdom Metazoa; phylum Chordata; class Actinopteri; order Cyprinodontiformes; family Goodeidae; genus Crenichthys; species Crenichthys baileyi. The sequence continues at coordinate 22,156 of JAHHUM010002243.1, forward strand.
CATCTAGCACAAGTATTGGGCCAAGGGAATGCCATGATATGGCAGCCCAAACCATCACTGATCCACCCCCATGCTTCACTCTGGGCATGCAACAGTCTGGGTGGTACGCTTCTTTGGGGTTTCTCCATACCGTTACTCTCCCGGATGTGGGGAAAACAGTAAAGGTGGACTCATCAGAGAACAATACATGTTTCACATTGTCCACAGCCCAAGATTTGTGCTCCTTGCACCATTGAAACCGACGTTTGGCATTGGCATGAGTGACCAAAGGTTTGGCTATAGCAGCCCGGCCGTGTATATTGATCCTGTGTATATTGATCCACACTAAAATGACAGGTGTTTCAGTTTCATTGTCCAACCCCTGTATTTGCTGCCTCAGAAGTCTTCAGGGACAGTGAAAACTCTAAAAACTTAATTTTTCAGCTTAATGGCCTCCATTATCACTGATGTCCACCAGCAGATCTTTGGGTGCTGTTAACCCTGAACTGTTGTCATCAAATATTGGTTGTCTAAAAATATTATTCCAGATAGGAATAGCTGAAAAGAGTTTCCCAGATTTTGCAGAGTCCACTATAGATATAGGCAGAGAATTTTTATCATACTTAGGGCAGCTTTGGAATTCGACCCTATGCTCCTCAGCAAGAAACCTAATCAGCTAAGGAGGTGCATGAATATTATTAGAATGTTTCTTGGGCGTCTCCCTTTAGAGGTTTTCTGGGCACATTCTACTAGTATGAAAGCTCGGGGCACACTCAGAACTCACTGGAGGGGTAATATGTCTGGATTTAGCCTTGGAAAACCAGGGAGAGCTGGAAAATGCTGCTAAATAAAGAATGTTAGGGTGTTCCTCCTGGACCTGTTACCTCTGCGACTCAATTTATTGTACAAAAGGAAGGATTTTAATGCAAAAAATAAGTTAATAAAATAGGTTGCATTAGATGTTTTATTTATTTATTTCATAAATTGAAATAAATAAATAAATAAAAATAAATCCGGAGTGTGCGGACACATAGAATTGTACACCCTGGTTACACACAGTTGTTTTACAACATGTGCGAGTGGGAGGACTCCAGTGTTTGGGTGACTGCCTTGAGCAATCTCCACCATGTGAGCCAAGTAAAACTGTGTCACTCCTGAGCATGTGCATAGTTAACACCTGGCAAGGATTTAACATGCAAGAGCAACACAGTAAAATATACTGCAGGTTTTTAGATGATTAACTTTGTTTTTGTGTTTAAATTTGCCAAGTTACATATGCAGTGTGCCTTAGAGGCCATGATCATGAATAGTCAAGTCATGATTTCCTATGACGAGCCGCAGTATACTGTATTCATATATAATTCACAACTTTAAACACTAACGGAGCTGTGCCCTCTTAGTTACCTGATGGCATTTCCATTCCTCTCCACGTCTAAGTCTTAAATGCATTTGATAAGCACTACCGAACACTTAAATAAACCAAACACAAATGCATTATAGAGCATTAATACAAGCACTCTGTTCCATCTAAATCTTCTCTCACCATATGATGGAACAGTGGATCTGTGTATATACTACATGATTTATTTTTTCATTGAACAGGTTTATTTAGTTTTTCATAAATCAAAAATTGCACACCATATTTTAGCGCCGATTCTTTTTTATTTTCTTCAATGTAGTGCTAGAAATATTTTCTAAACAAATTTTCTTTATTAAAAAATTAGCAAGAATAACTTTATGCTTCATGTTTAATTATTATATTATAAAAATAGGCATAAACGTAATCTGATTCCAGGTTTTTGCTTCTCACTTTCAAGATACATCACATGCAATATTTGTTAATGTTGTGATTATTAATCTGACAATATTATTTCATATTTAATATTAATATTTTAATATTTTATCAAATAATATTTCGGTCTGTTAAGGGTTGTCCTGTGAATACCAGCCCAGTAAGGCGATGGTATTAGGACAAAGTTGAAAGGTGTGAGCCAACCTCTGACATTATTGAACAGCATAAACTCTGCACACACATGGAATGAATTCACACAATTTCTTAAAATACAAGAATTTATTAACAAAAATAAGTAAACTCAAAGTCAAACATATTTGAATCAACAAACTCTTTACTATGCTAAAACAATCCAACTAAACTATCAAGCAGAATTAAAGAATAAGGAAGACTAATGGGCTATGTACAATATAAACAAGTTGATTAAAGATGATTGAAAATCATGACCAAAAGAGTGACACAACATTACCATGCAATGTTATTTATGTTTGAGAATCAAGGATTATCTTGAAGAATCTGGAAATGAAGTTAAGTTAGTCTTGGAACTAACTTAGGCAATAATCAGCAAACGTTAGACGACCATTCACAATGCAAGATCAGATAAAATATTATTTTAATAAAATAATGTTTTAAAGAATGATCTGCTGAATAAAACCAACCTTCTGGATGACTAATTCTCAACGGTGTCTCATTAGGTGCCTTTATTTATTGAAATAATATTTAAAGAAATATTATTAAAGGTAACGGTAAATTATTTAAAGAAATATCTTTGAAACGAACCAAATCTTTCTGGAGAAATGGGGCTTAAGGGTGTTTACTTAGTTATCAAATTTAGTAAAATGGTGTTAGGGACATTATTTACTGCATTGAAAACTAAACCGTTCTGGGTAAATACTCTTTAGCAGCAAGCACGTGGGCTAGGCTGTTAGCATGGAGAGATTCTCTGTTATGCAATGCATGGTCACATCATACTGAATGCTAACGTGGAGGTTATGAAGAAACAAGGACTTAAAAGTGTGGTCTTCTTCAAGACCTGGAGCATAACATCCCTGAAAATAAGCTGTCTTTAAACGGTGGAAATATTCTCTGGGAGGTTCATACTGTTTTTGGAAAACTGTCAAAGCATTAATAGTGGCAGCAGCTTCATCTCTGTAAACATAGTTCTCCGCTCTAAGAGCCTGGCAGAGAGCTGGATAACTGTCACTAATTTTGGGAGGACGAGTTTTTATGAACACATGAACACTCTTAGCTGTTGTTTTCCAAATAAGCCTCAGCTTCTCACGATCAGAAGGAAAACGCAAGTCAAGAAGACAATGTTCAACCTCACGCAGGTAAGCCTCAATATTTGACTCCTGGCTACCTGGATCAAAAACTTCTATGTCCTTAGCAAGGGATTCAAGCTGCTTAAAACGGACACCATCCTCCCAAGGTGGACCACGTCCATCTGAGAAGTCACGCTGGTTAAGTTCATGAAATGGTGGAAGATCCTGACCTAACCTCTGGGGAAGGAAACAAGTTTTCTCATGATTTAAATGAGAGCTTTCTAATGAATGGACTCGTGCAAGTGGTGGTGGGTCAGGTTGGATTGAGTCACCTGAGAGCCATGTGCGTCTGTCCTGGCCCCTAGGGGTCGACACAGAGTCATAAGGGAGAGGGGTGCCGATCAGGCCGGAAGGGTGCTCCTTCCACCTAATTGTCCCACTTGTGCACCCAGAGTCTGGCACTTGGTCATCTTGGTGGTTGTTCACTGCAATGGGATTTGGCAGGACACCACTGGACACCATCTGACTTCCAACACATCTGTTAAGGTCTGTGGAAGTAAGTTGAACACTTGGACTAAATTTAGGAAGGGGAGACTCTGTAGGTGCTGAATGCCTGCTGTATGAGTCTGCCCCCTGCTGTGGCTGCTGTGAGTGAAAATGCAAATCAGCTACCTGAAAGGTGGGGGTCTGCCCCCCCTTTTGGGATGAAGCTTTCTTGAGCTCATCTGCCTTCAGGTCCTCTAACTTTGCTTCAGCTTTCTCCATCCTCTCCTCAGCTTTTGAGAGCTCAAGCTTTGCAGCATTCTCTCTTTGAAGGGTCATCTGATGGTCAGTCTGTAACTGAAAATATCTTTTAGCTTCCAGTTGTGACTTCTGCTGATACAACAAGGTAAGCTGACAAAGAACATCTGAAATCAGAGCATCTCTAGTCGGACACTTAATGAAGTTTACCAAATCCTGAATCCTCTCATCACATGCAGCAAGATCAAACTGATTTAAAGCATCCCGCTCATCTGGAGACAAACGGATGAGATCAGCAACAACAACCTTCTGCATCTCCACATCTGCTGAATTCATAATGGAGTTTGATTCCATCATTCTGGCAGACACTACAAAACAACAACAAAGTTATGAGAAAATGCTAAAAGCAACACATCTAACAAATGTCTGTCCAGCTATATATGTAGTTTTGACTATACATATATTACAAACATTTGTATGAGTGTAAAATGGGCACGGAAGTTGATCATTCAACCTGTGACTTATGACAACACTATGCTCTAAGTGTTACAATGCTACTCCTTTCTCTAAGGATATTTGTGATTTTAGCATTAATTTTTCACCTTTCTTGGGAGGAACTAGTGATTAGATACTACTCTTAACCTTTAAGGGAATTTTATTTAAAAATACAAAGGAAAAAGAAAATTGCTACACCTCCTAAGTGTAATAATTGCAATTTGACTTTTGATTCACCCCCCTTTATGGCAGGGTGGATTAGATTAAATTTGGGATTTAATCTGGCAATAAATCCAGTTCTTTCAAAACATAAAACAAAGTTACTGAATGGACACATGCATCCAAATTAGGTCAGGTACTGAAATTAACTGCAAAGTTAAGTCAGTTTCAGATTGTGGTCTTACACAAAACAAAGCCTCTGGATACAGATCTGCAGCAACTGTCTGGACAGTGAGGTTAACTGAAGTTAAACCAAGTCTCAAGTTATTGCTTACACAGAAGAAACCAGACATCTCAGAACGTCTAAAATGTGCCTATGTAGCAGAGTTGATTGTTACAAGCACGGAGATATTGGAGTTATTAATTGGACGAAAGTCTAAAATTGTGAACTCCTGGAATGTCACGAGTTATAATGTTCTCTTAAATATAATCAGTGACATCTGATGTTAGAACTCTGATGTTTTGAATCCTATTGTGACCAGTGACAGCTGGTTTTAAGCTAATCACTTGGTGCATCAATAATGTGCAGTTGTGGTTTATTCATTCACATTTATGTACAGTGCAAGCTGTTTATAATAATGCCCACCCAGGGACGCCAATGTTGTGATTATTAATCTGACATTATTTATTTTTTAATATTAATATTTTATCAAATAATATTTCGGTCTGTTAAGGGTTGTCCTGTGAATACCAGCTCAGTAAGACGATGGTATTAGGACAAAGTTGAAAGGTGTGAGCCAACCTCTGACATTATTGAACAGCATAAACTCTGCACACACATGGAATGAATTCACACAATTTCTTAAAATACAAGAATTTATTAACAAAAATAAGTAAACTCAAAGTCAAACATATTTGAATCAACAAACTCTTTACTATGCTAAAACAATCCAACTAAACTATCAAGCAGAATTAAAGAATAAGAAAGACTAATGGGCTATGTACAATATAAACAAGTTGATTAAAGATGATTGAAAATCATGACCAAAAGAGTGATACATTACCATGCAATGTTATTTATGTTTGAGAACCAAGGATTATCTTGAAGAATCTGGAAATGAAGTTAAGTTAGTCTTGGAACTAACTTAGGCAATAATCAGCAAACGTTAGACGACCATTCACAATGCAAGATCAGATAAAATATTATTTTAATAAAATAATGTTTTAAAGAATGATCTGCTGAATAAAACCAACCTTCTGGATGACTAATTCTCAACGGTGTCTCATTAGGTGCCTTTATTTATTGAAATAATATTTAAAGAAATATTATTAAAGGTAACGGTAAATTATTTAAAGAAATATCTTTGAAACGAACCAAATCTTTCTGGAGAAATGGGGCTTAAGAGTGTTTACTTAGTTATCAAATTTAGTAAAATGGTGTTAGGGACATTATTTACTGCATTGAAAACTAAACCGTTCTGGGTAAATACTCTTTAGCAGCAAGCACGTGGGCTAGGCTGTTAGCATGGAGAGATTCTCTGTTATGCAATGCATGGTCACATCATACTGTGGGAGAGGGGGTGCTCTTATTCAGACAGTGGCATCATGGGAAGTCTGCTGCTACCCTCCTTTCCTCAGTTGCTGGAAGTCAGTTAAATACACTTTATTTTGAAAATTCCAGAAGAGTCCATACTGGAGTTTAATGTTGAAATCCATGGCTTAGGGTTCCAACATTAATAATCACTAAATATCAGAGAAGCTGGGTTGGCAACAGCAAAACAGAACCGAACTGCAGCTCTGCAGTGCACGTTCAAATATGTTATTAGACTTATCAGAAAAAAAATTGGTCCATGCCTTCAGTGCATTGCTAAGCAAGTTCTTTGGTTTGGCGTGTATTTCATAGTAGTGACTAAATTCTCATGTTCAACAAGCATTCAACCATGTTCTTCTACCCCAACAAGGTATATTTACCTGCACAGTTACACACAATGGGCACTTTAAATCTTATTGTCAGCCAATCACATTGCAGTACTTCAGTGCAATTATGCAATGTGGAGAAAACGACTTGCTAAAGTTCAAAACGACCATCAGAAGCCGGTCGAAATGGGATTTAAGTGACTCTGAATGTGGCATGGTTGACGGAGCTAGATGGGCTGGTCTGAGTTCTTTAGAAACAGCTGGTCTACTAGTTTTTTTCCACACACAACTATCTCTCTATCCAGTGTGCGTTGGCTGCATGGACGAAAATTACTTGTTGATTTCAGAGGTCAGAGAATGGTCAGACATATTCAAAATTCGTTAAAGCCATTATATGTTGAATACACCCTTACATCACACAGCAGATGGCTGCAGCAGCTGTAGGCCACAATGTGTTTCACTCCTGTCTGCTATGAACAGGAACCTGAGGCTACAGTTAACACAGGCTGGCCAACTTTGGACAATGACAAACAACATTCAGATGGTAGGGTTAGAATTTGGCATAGACAACTTATATGCATGTATCCATTCTGCATTGTATCAACGGTCAGGCTGCTGCTCCTGGTGTAATGTTCAAGGGGCATATTTTGTTTGGACCCCTTAGTACTAAATGGGCATTGTTTAAATGCCACATTCTACCTGAGTATTACTGTGGACCACGCCCATCTCTTTATGCCAAGGAAAACAAAGCGAGTTCTGCAAGTGATCCAACTGGGTACTAGCAAGGTGTATCTAAAAATGTGGCCTGAGAGTGTACTTAGGTTAAGTACATATATGTTTTCATCCATCCATATGTTTCAATTCAAACACATTAAAGCAAAAGCTTATCTTATTCAGTTTTGCAGTGTTACCTCTTAGCTTAAAGACAGAGCTTTATATATTTGTTCTGCAACCTTTAAAATAACCTGCTAAGAGGAACTATGACATAAACAAGACACAACAGTACCATCCACATGCATAACATATACATGTTTTGTGCACATGCAAACAAGAAATCCTACAAATATTCTACTGTTCAGTCACATCATTGCTTACAGTGAAGCCACAGTTTGCCTAATAAACACACAGCATGTGCCATGTAGTTTTATTTCATCCAGCATCTCAGTCAATCTTCAGCAAAATGCAGTTTATTACTGTACATAATTATGCAGAAAAAAATAAAAACTCACTTGACAAACTTGGTTAGGGGCTGATTTTTTTTAATCAGCCGACAAATACGACCTAAACCAAAAGCTGCAGTAAGTGCTTTCAAAACGCTGTTAGCAGCCCAGACAAGTGCAAAGACTTTGTAAACTCTTTCCACTTCCCAGCAATGGAGGAAAACATAACTCTTGACACCAAAAGTGATTCTTAATAGGCCCTGACATAGACTTTTTTTCTTTGCTTAGCCATGGGAAAATGGGATATCTGAAGTAACAAGCAGTTTGGATGAAATGACAGGAAATTCTTGTAATTATTGGAAATTACTGTTGTTAAAACTTTCATGTCAGTAACATCTATCTGCCAAAAGCCTTAAAAACCACTGCACCCACTGTCACAGAGCAAATCACATAGACTCTTATTTTGTTAGTTTCACCAAAACACATTCAAAACTGAAATGTTGCCTTTTAATTCTCTGTTTGAGTAATTAAAAAATATTTCCCCAAATATGTTTATCCTGGTTCCTACTGGTGAGAGATTCTGCATTTATAATAATACATAGAAGATATAAGGCAGAAAAATATAAACATTTAATGTACAATGAATTGTCATTCAGTAAAAAAGGACTCATAGATCATAATGCATACTTACTAAATATAGAAGTACCTATTGCTTGTATTTGTCCTGCACTTTCTTTATAAAAGATTTATGAGTGCAAGTTGTTTATACCTTATGCTGACAGATGTTTTTGAACACCTGGCTGAGCTCCTATTAATAAAAACAGGAAACAATGATAAAAACTGCAGAGGAAAAACACAGACCCTTTAAAGAGTAAGCCTTTGCCTCAAGCTCACACATTTTGAGACATTCTATTCACCTTCTTGTCAACCATTCTATGCATAGGAGAGGGCTCTGTTTTGAGTCAACCACTCATTAATGCATGTTATTCTCTGTCAACACTGAGGAAGTGTTACTGTTAGCAAGTGTATGCACACCATCTTCAGTGTTTATTCTGAGACAGCTTGTTAGTCAAAGAGGTGATACCGCAAGTCATGGGAAGCTGAATATCAGTGGAACTTGTTCTTTCTTCTTTTTCGCAAGTGAAATAAAACTGGACATTTTCAATAGTTAATCAATCTTTCCGATGTGAGCAAAACAGCTGCAAGTCTTTTGTTATATATCTTTTTATATCTCTACCAGCTACACTGTTCTGAAAGAGTCTGTGCTCCATGTAAGATTTTTTGTTCTTGCATTTTTATTGCACTGTTTCAGATCATCAAACAAATTTGAATAAGTTTTCAAAGGTTGATACTATTTAGTAAAAAACCTATCCAAACCAACCTAGATCTATGGTGAAAAGGAATTGCTCCCTAAACCTATTTTTGTTTTTTACATTTGTGGATACCCACTCACAATGTAGTCTGTTAAAGTCCTTTTCCAGACTGATAGATGTCAATGACTTTGCTTGTTAAAATAGTCAGACTGGTTTCATTTGAATGGTTTCTTGATTCTACAGGTCTGGTGGTAATTAACCCTGGGTGTGACTCGTTAAATTGAACCAAGAAGTGTGGTTAATGACTAATAACCTATTAATTTATGATTTAACAAGGTGCAGTTGCTCTTTAACATAGGGCTGGTAGTTTGGTTTGGATAATCAACTTACCATTCACCTTTAAGCTATCATCATCATTTTAAAACTTAATTTTGTTTTTACTCTTGTTATCTTTGTATGTTACTAAAGTACTACTGTAACCGAGTATGATATAAAAGCAAAAACAGAATTTGTAGGGGGGCAAGTACCTTTTTGTGGCACTATATCTACACACTATATCTATAGACAAATGTTCTTCTTTGCATAATAGCTAAAGCTCAGTCAGATTAGATGGAAATGTCTTTGAACATCAATTTTCAAGCCGTCCGTTAAATTCTCAGCTGAATTTAGGTGCGGACCCTCACGATTGTAGCACATATACATATTGTGTGATATATGGTGTGTGTGTGTGTGCGTGTGTGTGTATGCGCACGACGGCATTTGCATACACAGGCACAGGCATAAGTATGGCTGATGTTCATAGATATACACTTGTGTAAGAATGTAAATTTTGTAAATTTTTCAACCTGGAATGTTGTGTGTACCCGACCATCAGGTGGGGGACAAGCATTGAAAATCATCCTTAGGCTGCAATTTTGTTATTATTCATCATGGCACACCTCTCCTTTTGAACAAATAAAACTAAGTAAATAAATGAAAAAAGTCACTTAAGTTCCATGCATCAAGGTTGTTATGCACTTAGCCATTCAAATGTGTTTTAGGAGGTATTAAAGGCATTTTTTCTTTCCTCTTTTCCCCTGTCACTTATGCAGAAAAGTGATGATGAATATTTTATTTAAATCACATTTGAAACAATTAAGGAGGTTTTTATTATTATACAGTGAAGTAATTAATAGAAGCTTTGCAGTAAAACGTTTATCTATTTATTTTGCTAACATTTTTTCCATGGAGACACAGAAATAGTGTGTGGCAATAGTTGCAAATTTCAGCCCTTATTTTCTCTCCTCCAATTTTCCTGTCATTTTCAATTTATCTCCTTTTGCTTTATTGTTTGCCTTGGCTTCCACCACTTCTCTCTCTTTCGCCCCCAAAAACCCTTCTGTCTTTCTTCTAATTTCCCCTCATTTATCCAGCTCTACAATGGCTATCATTATCCTCTGCTGCCCTGCTTTAACTGCACCTAAAGTTTCTCCTTTTTCCACCAAATGTCTTAGCCTTGATGCATTGAGACAGGCAAAGAGGCAACCTGGACCAGCCTGCTGGTCATAATGATGCTGGTTTCTATAAAAAGCCTGTAGGCAGCTGAATCCATAAGCTGCAGTTGTCAAGTCGTACCTTACCAACAGAGAGGGAAGAGGATCTTGAGTCTGTACTGGCTGCTTAACTTTTTGAATGTGTGTTTCTTGAATTAGTGTGGCTGTAGAAGCTATTCTTGATTAGAAGGGGATAGAGCCAGGAATGATTGACCACTGCAGGACTCTGTATTAGCTGCACTTAATTCTTCAGAGCAGAAAATCTCTTTGAGACTGCCATTTTAGTACCTGATGAACAGCTTAGAGCTAATTTTTACAGTACTGGAACACACATACTGTTCTAGTAAAAAGTCAAAAAATGTATATTTTCTGAGTCATAACTATGTGATGAGAAAATGTTAGTGTGGCTGATTATCACCAGAGTCTTTTACATTTTTATTCTGCCACTACCCCATTGTCATTTTTGTTTATTTCCTGATCTGAAAGGCAAATGGCTGTTTTCAATCAATACAATTCAAACATGTTGTATTAATCCCAGCGGAAAATTAAATGTTGTTGTAACTTACAATATACAGGTTTCTTCAAAGAGTTGCTGTAGATGCCGATGGCTGGAAGGATCTCCTGTAAATGTTAGAGTTACAGCAGATCTGAGGAAACCTCTGACTAAAGACACAGTCTGCACAGGTAGAAGCTTGGCTTTGTTGTAAAGGCAACACACGGAATTTAAGCTGAGCAGGTAGGAAATGCGCCTCTTTACCTCCACGTGTAACATCTTTCTGTTTCACCTCATTGTAACCGGCCGGCCCAAATAAACCCCTTGACTCTGCATTGTGTTGATTTAAAAGAAGACAAGGAGCTTCTGGTTGATAACGCAAATTTATTTCCTGAGTGGGAATTATGCAAAATAAACAGTTACACAAGCGCACGCATAGGGATGGCTACCTTTCACATTTGAACAAATACAGTGCCAATACCCGGTACCTGGGAATCGATACCGGTACTTATCAGTACCAGTTTTCGTTACTTTTGTATTTGTTTATATGGTAATAAATGTTAATTTGTTTAATAATAAAATCTCAAAATTTTTAAATTTAACGTATTTATTTCTCAATATATAAACTTTAATGAATATATTAAAACAACATCCAGCTGTTTGTATTGTAACATCTCAGTTGTTTCAAACATTTCTTCTCCCATGTTGCGGATGCAGGTGTGCTAACGGTGCCGAATGCAGGAGTTGCAGCTCTAGATCTAAGGCTGACGAAAATTGTGCACTCTTGAAATCTTGTGCTTAACCAGGTGCTTCCTCAGATTAGAAGAATTCCTGCCACTTTCCTTGCGCTTCGCATCACAAATATTGTAGCGAGCGTAATCCGCACCGCATTTTGAAAAGTGGAGCCAGATTTTTTAGCACTTTCTATCAAACATGCTTTGTGAACGGTACCAGCAGCTACTGCCTTCATTACGCTCTTGAGCATACAATGGTGTGTTCATGTCCGGCATGGAAAACACCCACTCTTCCACTCCCTCAGTGTCACAATGATGTGTTTAGGTACCGAAACATGGTAACATTTCATTTTCCGTAAATCGGTACTAGGTAGTCCCAACGGAATTCGGTCCGTACCTAAAAAAGTACCGAATTCGTTGCCCATCCTTATGCACGTACACACATGGGTTCGCTCAAAGACATATTTATTTGCATATTTTAAGACAGTATTACACAGCTAAGCAACAAACCATAGCTGTACATAAACGTTTTCACTTACTGATCAAGGATCAAATCCTCTCCTTCTAAGTCTTCCTCCGCCGAGTTGGCAAACAATGACAGCCCAGTTCGTTCTGGTCCTTCTCTAAAAAGTTGATTTTCCTTCTGCAGACCAACTCTTCCAGCCTCATCAGGGGTTAAGCTACTCTTACCAATTTTTTTTGTCATGATTGTTTTCAATAAAACACTCCGAAAGTCATCTGGTAATGCTATATGCACAATTGCACACCAAGGCGCAGAAAATGTCCACTGTTTACACCCATGTTTTTTAAGGCTAGTCTCAAGTCTGGCTCCACATGCTGTATATTATTATGACAGGAATTTCATCGACTACACGCCTTTAGCGTTACTGTCAGAGCTGATAGGCCAGAAATGTATGTACGAGAGTAGGTGGCACTTGTATCACAAGAAACGACATAGGGTGTATATATTTGGTTCTGGAGAGACCATAGGTTGACCCAATTGAATGAAATAGGTGTGAATCAAAAGAAGAGAAACTGGTGGTCATTTTGTCTTAATGGTGTTGATAATTTGATTTTATCTTTAGATGGTGATGTGAGGTCTCCACCTGTGTCTTCTGGGGTTTCTGACAAAACAAATTTGTCTGAATTGTGTTTAATTCACGGACGAAATTAAAGTACATGATGCTCAAACATGGTCTTAAATGCACTGTTAAATGTGATCATTTGAATATAATTGGAAAAGTATATATTTATCAACAACTGCAAAATTGAGGCATTGCAGTTGCCTAAATATTATACAAAATGTATGCAGAAAACATTAAATATCTAGGTTATATATTTGACTGAACAAAACATAATGGAAGAGAGAGGAAATGTGTGTATAAACAGTCTTTACCCAACTGTACAGTGTACAGCTTGTGAAAGTTTTTCTGTTGACCTGTTTTCTTTAAGTTTGTCTAGCTTCGTAGACACCAGAGAAATTATTTACCATAAAATATCAACCAATGTTGACTGCTGTAATTTGTTCAAGAAATGTATCTACTCCTGGACTCTGCAGTCATATTTTGACAAGGAAATTATTGTACTGATTTTGCACATACACCAAAGCTATTTGTACACCAATAGCAGTCTTTCTTCTTAGTAGTTTTCTACCTAAAATTCGATGCATGCTTTTTACAACATATTTCCAGCTTGGAAATGAAGCTTATTGCCTTATGAAGTAGGTTATCTGCAGGTTAATTACTTGCTGATCTGTTCATCAAGCTGCAGTCACAGATGTACCAAAACAGTGCAACCTGTATCCTGTCGCTGCTTACATTCAAAACTCATTCTTTACACAGAGGCCTTGAAACCCACACAACTGGCATCTAATTGTTGTGTTATTGAATTTAGTAATTTTAATTCCAAACAACCATATTATGACTATTGTATCACTTACACTTTGCATCACCTGCTATGTCTTCACATCACTATTGCAAAAGGAACATTCAGGCAGACCTGCCTTAGATTTTCTACCACGAACAAATTGTATACTATTTGCGATACTGTTGCTGGTGACAACATTCTGGAGGGAAAATAAATAAAAAAAACTATGCATTTAATGATATTTTTGGTTATCATTCCCATATTTGTGAAAAGAAAAACATGACAGTTACTTGGTAGGTGAAGCACTGAAAATACAATGAGATTAATTTAGATTCAATTATTTGCTGCAAGACTTATATACTCTATATTCCAAAACCCATCTCTTTCTTTAAATACTTGAACATAAAATTATCTTAAGATTAATTACTGAAAAACAAAATTTAAATACAAATTAACCTCTTCCATTAAAATGAAATGTTATTATAATCTGTGGAAATATACATCTTAGCAAAAAACACCATTAAAAACTAAATGCACACACTAGAAATGTTCTCTGTTCCTACTGCAAAGCAGGGGTATGAGAGTCCCAAACTATTGACAAAACATATTTCAGTGATAGCTGCTTTTTAAACCATTAAACTTGTTCTAAAATAAATACAGACTATAGGCTTTTTTTAATATTTCAAAACAATTTTTTATTCTTTAATGCATAATCAATTAATTCAACACACATTTTCTCACCTCCTTCCTCAGACGGTACTTGGGTTTCTGCAGGTGGGGGATGGGGGTTAGCTGCTGCTGCTCTTGACGTGTCTGTTCGGAACATGCATAATTTTTTTAGCAGAGCAGCTTGCTACATGTTTGCCTGCATTGATTAATCAGAATTTATCGCCATCGTACAACATTTATCGTACACTTTGCTCTCAGTGAAGATTTTTTTTAATATATATAAACCTGACTGCCTACAGAAGCCCCACCACCCTTCCTGAACAAAGTCCTCGCCTGGCCAACCGTCTGAATGGCTTCTACTGCAGACATGACAAGAAGCCATTCACACCTCAAACCAACTCCTCCACATCCCATTCAGGAACAGGTTCGACCAGCAAAGCAACCAACCCCCTACCTTCAGATCCTCTGCCTGCACTAAAGATCTCTGAGGAAGATGTAAACAGGCTCTTTCAGCGCATGAAAACAAAGAAAGCTGGAGGACCTGATAACGTCTCCCCATCATGCCTGAAAGCCTGTGCAAATCAACTCGCTCCAGTCTTCACCCGGATCTTCAACAAGTCACTGGAGAAGTGTGAGGTCCCCTCCTGCTTCAAACGATCCACCATCATCCCAGTGCCCAAGAAACCCACATCCTAGGATTAAATGACTACAGGCCTGTAGCCCTGACGTCTGTGGTCATGAAATCCTTTGAGCGGCTGGTGTTGAAGCACCTGAAAGACATCACAGGCCCTCTACTGGACGCCCTGCAGTTTGCGTACCAAGCAAACAGGTCGGCAGATGATGCTGTTAACTTGGGTCTACACTTCATCCTGCAACACCTCGACCACCCAGGGACCTACGCCAGGATCCTGTTTGTAGACTTCAGCTCAGCCTTCAACACCATCATACCAGACATCCTCCACCAGAAGCTCACTCAGCTCAACGTCCCAGCCTCCACCTGTCAGTGGATCAACAGCTTCCTGACGGACCGACAGCAGCAGGTGAGACTGGGGAGCATCTTCTCCCGAACCAGATCAAGTAAGTACTGGTTGCCCCCCAGGGGTGTGTTCTATCCCCACTCCTCTTCTCCCTGTACACAAATGACTGCACCTCAGCAGACTCGTCCGTGAAACTCCTGAAGTTTGCAGATGACACCACTGTCATTGGACTGATCCAGGACGGTGATGAGTCTGCATACAGACAGGAGGTGGATCGGCTGGTACACTGGTGTAGTCAGAACTGCCTGGAGCTAAACCCACTCAAGACTGTGGAGATGGTGGTGGACTTTCGGAAAACACCACCTCCATACACCCCCCTCACCATCCTCAACAACACCGTGTCGGCTGTGGATCACTTCAGGTTCTTAGGAACCCACCATCTCTGAGGACCTGAGATGGTCTTCACACATAGACACTGTTCGGAAGAAGGCCCAGCAGAGACTGTACTTCCTGAGGCAACTTAAGAAGTACAACCTTCCACAGGAGCTGCTGGTCATCTTCTACACTGCCATCATTCAGTCTGTCCTGTCTTCATCCATCTCCGTGTGGTTCGGTTCATCCACAAAACAGGACAGGTCCAGACTGCAACGAATAATCAGGACTGCAGAGAGAATCATCAGGGCTGACCTTCCCTCCATCCAGGACTTATACAGGTCTAGGGTCAGGAAAAGAGCTGCTAAAATCTCTGCAGACCCCACACACCCTGCACATAAACTGTTTAGAGTTCTGCCTTCAGGCC
Organism: Crenichthys baileyi; assembly: GCA_036173005.1. Lineage (NCBI taxonomy): Eukaryota > Metazoa > Chordata > Actinopteri > Cyprinodontiformes > Goodeidae > Crenichthys > Crenichthys baileyi. The sequence continues at coordinate 38,044 of JAHHUM010002243.1, forward strand.
GACGCTACAGAGCGCTGTTCACAAAAACCAGCCACCACAGAGACAGTTTCTTCCCCCAGGCTGTTTCTCTGTTGAACATTCGATAAAATACAAAACAACAGCATACAGATGTTGCAAATGCACCTTTTTATTTATATATGTGTATATTGTACATTGTAAATATGTATATTCTGTAGTGCAAAAACAAAAACCAAAGAGCAAAGTGTACCGGAGTCAAATTCCTTGTTTGTATGTACAAACTTGGCAATAAAGCTGATTCTGATAATGGAAATAAAAAATATCTTTTTAAATGTAATTATATACAAAATTGACTTTACAATAGAATATAATTTGAAATCAGTCCAAATGTCCAAGTAGTTCTGAAACTCTGACTGTCAAGTGTTTGTCAGAGAAACAGCCTGGAGGATGAAACTGTCTCTGTGGTGGCTGGTTTTAGCAGACACCGCTCTGTATCGCCGACCTGAAGGTAAAAGCCTAAACAGTTTGTGTGCAGGATGTGTGGGATCTGCAGAGATTTTAGCTGCGCTTTTCCTGACCCTAGAGTCCTGGATATAAGGAATGTCAGCCCTGACGATTCTCTCTGCAGACCTGATTGTTCGTTGCAGTCTGAACCTGTCCTTTTTTGTGGATGAGCCAAACCACATTGAGATGGTAAATTGTAAATGGCCTAAACTTGTATAGCGCTTTAGCAAGTCCCTAGAGACCCAAAAGCACTTTACACTACAATCAGTCATTCACCCATTTATACACACATTCACACACTGACAGTGGTGAGATACAATGTAGCCACAGCTGCTCTGGTGGCACACTGACAGAAGTGAGGCTGTCATACACAGGCGCCACCGAGCCCTCTGACCACACATCAGCAGTCAAGTCAGGTGAAGTGTCTTGCCCAAGGACACAATGACTGAGATGGACAGAGCGGGCCTTCAAACCAGCAACCCACTGGTTACAGGACGAACTCCTACCACCTGAGCCACAGCCGCACCTGTGGAGATGGATGAAGACAGGACAGACTGAATTATGGCAGTGTAGAAAATGACCAGCAGCTCCTGTGGAAGGTTGTACTTCTTGAGTTGCCTCAGGAGGTACAGTCACAGCTGGGCCTTCTTCTGAACATTGTCTATGTGTGAGGACCATCTCAGGTTTTGAGAAATGGTGGTTACTAGGAACCGGAAGTGGTCTACAGTAGATATAGTGTTGTTGACAATGGTAAGGGGTGTGTGTGAGGGTGGTGTTCTCCAAAAGTCTACCATCATTTCCACAGTCTTGTGTGGGTTAAGTTCCAGGTGGTTTTGACCACACCAGTATACCAGCTGATCCATCTTGTAACATGAATTAAATCCGTTATTTGTTATAGTTTATAATAAATTTATTTGGACTAAGTTAAGAAAGCACTGCAAGGTAACACTGCAAGGTAACAAAACTGACAGGAACGAAGAAGAATAGTTCTTTCTGGAGCCTGATGAATATGAATAATGACCACAGACAAAAGAATGAGGGGGGAAAAATTGAAGAATATATTAATCTTAACAAGAGGGGGAAAAAATAAGTATTCACTCAAAATTATATATTCAAATTCAGAGCACTGGTTAAGTGATTCAATGGTTCATCCATTTAATGTTCAGAGCATGTTCCATGCAGTTCAAAGTTTATCTCCTCTTGATCCTTTTTTTCTAGAGTTCAGTTTAATCCTTCCAGGTAATAGTCTAATTAGGAAATCCGGAATAGAATCATAAAAGAAGAAGATCCAAGGAAAAAAAAAAGAGATTCTACCAGCTCGCCATCTGTACAGTCCTCATTCGGAGGTAACAAAAAAACCTGACCTGTAAAGGGCCAGAACAATAATCAAAAACAATTCAATTTCATACATTTATGAATCAGTTTACCGGTAACCATTTTCACACATTCTACATTCTACATTCTAAATAACTAAGCAAGTAGACCAGTATTAATATTGACCATTTAAAACAACATCCCATAAGATTATTTATTCAATTCTTGTTCATGTAACTGCGCAGTCATATCCAAAATTGCAATTTGCGATTAATACATCACAACTATTCAAAGATTCAAAGATCAAACCAAAATCGTTGAGGCTTAGTAGCCAAATGCAAAAGCACATTTCTACAAATTAATCAAAGTGCACGTTATTCAAGTGCAGTTTACTTAAAAGGGTTAAATCAAACTTAAAGTTAAAAAACAATCATTCTCCCAATAGAGTCTTGTGGTCGCGGTAGCAGCACTGCAAACAAAAGATTTTAAATGGCTAAAGTAAATTAAATGCTGCTATAAACGGAAAATATACAAAGCTTCCCACTGAGTCCAGCATATCGTTACATTGAAAGATTCACAGAGTGATCGATGGAACTTGGATGGTTTGGAACGCCAGTCTCTATTCAGCCACAGCAGGAACAGACGCCAAAACAGAACGGCAACGCCCTCCTGCCAGCTGACTAAATTGTTTTTCCGCCAAGCGGACATGACCAGTCAGAGGAAGAGTAGTCTGATCACATTACCTTAGTTGTGTTTAAAATATATATATATATATATATATATATATATATGTATATATATATATTATATATATAATATATTATATATATATTATATTGTATATATATATTATAAAATATTATATATATATATATATAATATATATATATCTCGGTCACAGCCGAGTGTGAAGCGGCTGGGATGAAGAACAGCTCCTCAAAGTCCGAGGCCAGAGCTGCGACGCCCCTTCCTATCAGCTGCAATGTGTGCTGGGAGTTGTGGTAGCAGACCATACTGGGGTATATAGTAGCAGATGACACTGGGAGGTATAGTAGCGAACAAATGGTCCAACATTGGACTACGGCAGGGCTCCCCTTTGCCACCGGTCCTTTTCATAACTTTTATGGACAGGATTTCTAGGCGCAGCCAAGAGCCGGAGGGGGTCTGGTTTGGGGACCTGTGGATTTTGTTTCTTCTTTTTGCAGATGACGTGGTCCTGCTGGCCTCTTCTTGCCAAGACCTACAGCATGCACTGGGGCGGTTCGCAGCCGAGTGTGAAGCGGCTGGGATGAAGATCAGCTTCTCCAAGTCTGAGGCCATGGTTCTCGACCAGAAAAGGGAGGCTTGTCCTCTTCAGGTTGGAGGGGAGTTCCTGCCTCAAGTGGAGGAGTTCAAGTATCTCGGGGTCTTGTTCACAAGTGAGGGAAGAATGGAGCGGGAGATCGACAGACGGATCAGAGTGGTTGCCGCAGTAATGGGGGCACTGTGCCGGTCCGTTGTGGTGAAGAGAGAGCTGAGCCGAAAAGCGAAGCTCTCGATTTACCGGTCGGTCTACGTTCCTACCCTCACTTATGGCTATTAACTTTGGGTCATGACCGAAAGAACGAGATCCCGGATACAAGCGGCTGAAATGAGCTTCCTCCTTAGGGTTGTCGGGCACTTCCTTAGATATAGGGTGAGGAGCCATCTGGGAGGGGCTCGGAGTAGAGCCACTGCTCCTCCACATTGAGAGGAGCCAGTTGAGTTGCCATCTATTTCGGATGCCTCCTGGATGCCTTCCTTGGGAGGTGTTCCAGGCACATCCCACCGGGAGGAGACCCAGGGGACGGCCCAGGACATGCTGGAGGGACTATGTCTCTCAGCTGGCCTGGGAACGCCTTGGGCTCCCCCCAGAGGAGCTGGAGGAGGTGTCAGGGGAGAGGGACGTCTGGGCGTCTCTGCTGAGTCTACTGCCGGTCCCGGATAAAGCAGAAGAAGTCGAGTACGAGTACGAGTACGAGACGGATTACAACCTCCTGAGAGTATGCAGATTCATCACTGTCCTGGATCAGTCCAATAACATTGGTGTCATCTGCAGACTTCAGTAGTTTCAAAGACAGGTCCGCTAAAGTGCAGTCATTTGTGTAGAGGGAGAAGAGGAGTGGGGAGAGAACACACACCTTTGCGGTGCCGGTGCTGATGGTTCTTGTGCGGGAGAAGATGCTCCCCAGCCTCACCTGCTGCTGCCGGTCCTCCAGGAAGCTGATGATCCACCGACAGGAGGAGCCTGGGACTTTGAGCTGGATGAGCTTCTGGTGGAGGATGTCTGGGTTGATAGGGTTGAAGGCTGAGCTGAAATCCACAAACAGGATCCTGGTTTACATCCCTGGGTGGTGGAGATGTTGCAGGATTAAGTGTAGTCCAGTAGGCAAACTGCAGCGGGTCCAGCAGGGGGGCTGTGATGTCCTTCAGGTGCTTAAACATCAGTCACTCTAAGGATTTCATGATCACAGATGTCAGCGCGACAGGCCTGTAATGATTTATTACTGTGATGGTGTGTTTCATGGGTACTGACATGATGGTGGAGCGTTTGAGGCAGGAGGGATGATGGGGAGACATTATCAGGTCCTGAGGCCTTCCTTTTTTACAGGCGCTGAAAGAGCCTATATTAGATCCTTAGTGCAGGCAGAGGGTCTGAAGGTAGGAGGGTGGTTGGTGTATGGCAAGAATTTGTGTCCGAATGGGATGTGGAGGAGTTCGGTTGAGGTGTGAACTGCTGCTTTTCATACCTGCAGTAGAAGCCATTCAGTTGATTAGACAGGCGAGGGTTCTGCTCAGGGTTGGGGTCTCTTGAAGGCAGTCAGGTTTTTCAGACCATTCCAAGGAGCAAAAGTGTCTCCATGTGAGAAGCTTTTCTTTAGCTTCTCACTGTAGCTTCTCTTCGCTGCTTTGATCTCCTTGGTCAGTTTGTTCCTGGCCTGATTATACAGGGCTTGGTCCCCACTGCTGTAAGCCTCTTCCTTATCCCTGCACAGCTGCCTCAGATGAGAAGTGAACCAAGGTTTATTGTTAATGTATGTGCAGAAGGTCTTGGTCTGCACACATGTCCTCACGGAAACTGATGTATGATGTCACCACTTCAGTGAGTTGATTTAAATCAGTGGCTGAAGTTTCAAAAACAGTCTGTGCAGTCAAAGCAGGCATGTAAAAACTGCTTTGGCTCATCAGTCCACTTCACAATCTGAACCAGATTTGGAAGCTTTTAATTTCTGTCTGTAGGTTGGGATGAGATGGACCACAGAGTGGTCAGAAGGTCCCACAGCAGCCCTGATGACAGCATGATATGCATCCTTTAAAGTTGTGTAGCAGTGGTACAGAGTATTTTCATCCCTGGTGAGACACTTAATGTGCCATCTTTATTTGGGAAGTTCATTGGAGAGGTTTGCTCTGTTAAAATTCCCAAGAACAATGATGAGAGGGTATGGATGTTTATGTCAGTTATCAGCTCAGCCAGCCAGTTGTTTTTCAGCATTGGAAGTGGAGCCTTGAGGGGGTATGTTAGCACCAACCATCCGGGTTTTTACAGGTGAGGAGAAGCAGTTCGTCCATCTTGTTGGACAGGGAGCGCTCATTTGCCAGGTGGATTGAAGGCAAGGGTGTACGTAGCCACCGCAGTCGGAACTTCATGAGCACGCCAGCTCTCTTCCCTCTCCACTGTCTCTGGCGGTATATCCCATAGAGAGCCGCCGCTCCGCTGGCCAGGATCTCCATGAAGCTGGCATCAATGAATGATGGTGAAAAAATGACAAGAGAGGACTGTCTGGTGTTAAGAAGTTCTTTTCTGCTGAAAGAGACCACCAAATGGTGGCAGACAGCACCAGAAAACGCACAGTAAACCAGAGAGCAAAGCTCAGAGGCTTCCATCAGTGGCATCATCTTGGATCATCAATTAACTAATTAAGTAAAACAACAAGGAAACCTATAAATCCAGACTTTTCTTCAGAAGTACGAGCTAATATGGGGAGAAAAGTCAGCTAGCTACCAACAGACCCACCTTGCCTGTGAAAGAATTGTGTGACATACTGTCTACCCTTTGCATCTTTCTCTTTTTCTCTTTCCTTTTTTGGCTCCCTGACTTATGCGGTGTCTTGCTGTCTCTGCCTCCACCTGATGTCAGTGAAAAGTTGTCTGCGGCTTTATGACGGAGCAGGAAGACTGCACCATTTTACGTAAATGGTTGGGGGGGGGGGGGGGGGGGGGGTGATGTACTCTCAGAGCTCCTGTCAGTCATGGCTACACACGTAAGAAGTAGAAAGTATAGTATTGAAGGTAAACTTATATTTGTCAAATAGTTTGTTATATTATGGGCCTACAGCATTAATTTTTAAGGGCGGGTTAAGGCTTTATTGGTGTTTTCTGAAGAGCAGAAGTAGGAGTCTGTAGTCTGTGTAGTTATTAACCAACCTCCTAATAATTGACTTTGTCAAATCTTTCTTAGCACATAAAATCAGTAAAGTCTGAAGGCTGCATTTAGGTTAGTCTTTTGTTTAAAGACAAATAAAATAGTAAATGCTGGTTTGATGAAATAGATTGTTTTGTATGGAAAGTTTTATTATGTTATTTTGTGATATATTATTGTTTTGTGTTATATTAAGAGACAAAGATGGCCTCAAAAGGAATGTGTTTTTTTTTTTTGATAATAGACCTTAAGTCTTTAAAAACCAAAATTTTGTTTGCCAAAGATTGAAAGCCATGACTTCAGTGATCATTTGGCACAAACAATTTGATCAGGTTCACCGATGACAGAAATGAGTTCAATAGCTTTAACCTTCGGATGACCTGACAATGTTGTATCAAAGCAAATATAATTCAGTACATGTGGTAAAAACCATAACAAACTTAAGAATGTTGTGCAATATCTAAACGGAAGAAGTGTGTACAGAAAATGGATGTATGGATTTCTAAAAACTACCTAGCTGTATGAGCATGTAGATTTGTTAGTAATCTTTGGTATTAGGGAACTGGCAAGTTTCTATACATTGCAGTTACATTAAGCTGATATTAATTGTGGTGTTTGCTTAACCATTTTCAACTAAGTTGAAATAGAAAGGTATTATGCAAGCATTTGTGTAACGCATAAGCTGGGGTTAGAAGGAGGCATTGGGGACCTATTAACATGAAACTGCAAAATGGACTAAAAGACCCAAATCAAAATATTGTTAAAAGCAGTAATTACAATATTCAAATGAGAACATGACAAGGTCTTTGTTGTAAATTAGAAAGACAGGTAGGAATTGCCCTAAATTCTTCTCTGGTTCTGAGACAAATGACAATGAATTATATTGATATGATTGAACTCTACTGTGTAATCCCTACATAACAAGCTTTCCCTTAGTTGTTCAGCTGAGCCTTTTTTTAGCACAGGCTGTGGCTAGTCCTTGAACAAAGAAAATTAGTCTGAAACCAGATGTTCTTTACTGTTTTAATCACTGTTATGTAAAGAGTCAAACAAACAATTGCTAAGCCTGACAGATGCCTCCTCTCACTTCTCTTATTACATTAGAGCAGAGTCATGTAAGGCAACCTTACATTCACTAAGTACATTCAAAACTCACAATTTGTTAGTTAATAGGTGAAATGCTGCCTCATCACATGAAACAATTTTTGCTTCCACCTGTTTCTTCCGGGTTAACGAATAGTTGCCAAAAATTACAGGGGTTGGACAATGAAACTGAAACACCTGGTTTTAGACCACAATAATTTATTAGTATGGTGTAGGGCCTCCTTTTGCGGCCAATGCAGCGTCAATTTGTCTTGGGAATGACATATACAAGTCCTGCACAGTGGTCAGAGGGATTTTAAGCCATTCTTCTTGCAGGATAGTGGCCAGGTCACTACGTGATACTGGTGGAGGAAAACGTTTCCTGACTCGCTCCTCCAAAAACCCCAAGTGGCTCAATAAATTTAGATCTGTGTGACTGTGCAGGCCATGGGAGATGTTCAACTTCACTTTCATGTTCATCAAACCAATCCCCTTTCACTAGTCTTGCTGTGTGTATTGGGGGCATTGTCATCCTGATACACGGCACCCAGCCTTCAGGATACAATGTTTGAACCACTGGATGCACATGGGCCCTCAAGAATGGTTCGGTAGTCCTTGGCAGTGGCGCGCCCATCTAGCACAAGTATTGGGGCCAAAAAGGGAAAGCCATGATATGGCAGCCCAAAAACCCAACACTGATCCACCCCCCGCATCACTTTTGGGCATGCAACAGTCCCGGGTTGGGCCTTTTTTTTGGGGCTTCTCCACACCGTAAATCTCCCCCGGATGTGGGGAAAACAGTAAAGGGGGACTCATCAGAGAACCAATACATGTTTCACATTGTACTCAGCCCAAAAATTTTGCGCTCGTTGCACCATTGAAAAACCCTTTTTTTGGCATTGGCATGAGTGACCCAAAAGGGTTTTGGGCTATAGCAGCCCGGCCGTGTATATTGACCCTGTGGAACCCCCGATGGACAGTTCTGGTGGAAACAGGAGAGTTGAGGTGCACATTTAATTCTGCCGTGATTTGGGCAGCCGTGGTTTTTTTGTTTTTTGAATACAATCCGGGGGTTAGCCCCGAACATCCCTTTCAGACAGCTTCCTCTTGCGTCCACAGTTAATCCTGTTGGATTTTTTCGTCCTCCTTGGTGGTATGCTGACATTACCCTGGATACCGTGGCTCTTGATGCATCAAAAAGACTTGCTGTCTTGGTCACAGATGTCCCCAGCAAGGGAGGGCACCCAAAAATTGTCCTTTTTTGAACTCTGGTATGTCACCCATAATGTTGTGTGCATTTCAATATTTTGAGCAAAACTGTGCTCCTACCCTGCTAATTGAACCTTCACACTCTGCTCTTACTGGTGCAATGTGCAATCAATGAAGACTGGCTACCAGGTTGGTCCAATTTAGCCATGAAACCTCCCACACTAAAATGACAGGTGTTTCAGTTTCATTGTCCAACCCCTGTATGTTGCCATATCTAAATGACTTGTTGATCTAAATGTGAGGGAAAAAAATAGTTTTGGGGAAATCCAGTCCTGTCATGTCAATCAGGTATGTGTGTCACTTTTGATGCACTCTCATGCTTAGTATTCTTAGCACTTAGTAAAGCGCGTGTATTGGGATGAAGGGTGTAAAATTCATTGTTCTACAAGGTTAATTACTTTTGCTTTGAAATCACTGTCTTGTTTAATATTTTTATATGGGGATAAATGTTTAATGCTCTTTAGATCTCTATGAATGCCCTAAGTAGAAAAAAAAATATTAGCTGAATTAATCATAATGTAGGTTGGGCTGCAGTTAGTTGCATTCAGCATGCAGAGGTAAGTAAATCTTCATCACTGCATGCAGAATGTTTGCATAGTGTGGAAGGATATTGTATCATTTTCAAGTCATTGCTGTGAAATTTCAGTGGCCTTTGGATCAGTCTGTAACTTTGGCAGTATATGTGTTATCTAAAGGCTCCCTTATAGTCGCACATACTCGAGGTGGACTCAATGCGGACTCAAAGCGGACCAGTCGCGAGGACGCTCATTGTCACTGCCACTTTCAGACAGGTGTATTGCTCTTCTACGTCCCGAGAGTGGTTTAATAACCTTATATACCACCTTCTTTTCATTTTGTTTTTCCAAAGCTATAAGGCAAAAAAGCTCTTTCTCCTCATCCAATAACGACATCGCAAAAAGTGTGGGAAATTCAGGGATTTATCAACAGAAATGTAGCAATTTGGTATGATCGATTATGAAACTTCGAACATCTGTGGACAGTGCACATGGAGTCCCCGTCACTCACAGTATGACCAACTATGTCAGACCCTTAAGAGTTGCGATGTTCATTCTTCTGAATGAACATCTACTAATAATTAACATGTACATTTAAAACTGCATTTACAGAAGTTACCAGCAATCTATGAAGTTTCAGTACCCATTAATCTTTGCAGTGTTGCAGTGCCCTGCACAGGTTTTTAGTCCATCACAGGTCAACACAGAGATACAAGTCTGACAACCAAGCATGCAAGCATGTAACCACAGAACTCATGCATGGATGGGGAGAATGTGCAAACTCCAGGGAACGTTTTAAGGTTGTTGTAGAGATATGCCTCATGTGATTAGTAAAAGGAATTCACAACCAGGCTGCTTTGTTCTGTTCATAGTTTGTTATACCTAAATGAAAATCCAATCTTTTGGAAGACTTAAGCCTCCTCATTTCTCTAATTCCTACAATGAACCACAATGCAAACTTACCATAGTTATCGACTTATTTTTAATGGTGGTTTTACAAAGATTCTGCCCTATGAGTATATCAATAAACACATATAATACATAAGTCTTATTTTTTTATTCTGAGCTCATCTAATTTAAGTACTTGTGTAAAAACTTGATGAAATTTGTTTATATCTAAGTGAAAATTTTGGTTGTTTTACAAATCTTCGAGGCTGATAACCAATCAGCTACACATCAACAACTTGTAGCATTTTTCTGTATCCACTCTGCTACGAATTGTTTATATTTAAATCTGAATAGCCCAGCTGCGTCCCAAACATTCTACCAGCATGAATAAATTCATACAAAACAGTTATTATAAACTTCTTTCTCACACACTCAAAAGCATATAAAAATACACAAACATTTACAAGGAGGAGATGTAATAGAGAAAAAAAACATGATGCAGGTGGGATACAAGTACTTGAGTCCAGTACTTTTACAGAGGAACAGCCTGGGGATTTGAAAAATAAATGACAGAATAAAAATAGGACCAATTTGGGACCAATTCATGAGAAAACCTCTGTGGCCTTATGTTGGGGAAATATACTCCTTTAATCAAGATACAGTTTGAATGTCAGTCCTTCGAATAAGCAGCCAAGCTCAGGGGATGGAAAAATATTCTTGCAGGGAAACATAACTTGCTGTAATGCCATCCAGTGATTTTGACTCAAATTAAAAATAGATGAGAGAATTATGAAAGAGTTCAAATCCGATGGTCAAAATAAACAGGGAATAAAACCTTGCTTGATTAAAGGAATAATTTAAACATGTTTAATGGATCACTTGCTAAACCATATATGTACATAAGTTGTATAAGAATGACACATAACATTCTCCCTCCCAGTCTTATTTCACATTAAATTTAGGATTACCAATATCTTGTATATATTTGCTAAATGTTAGAATATAAAGTAACATGATGTTTTAAATTTTTTTTTTTGCTTTCTTAAATAGCCAAAGTTTGCATATTCTAAGATTTTTATGCCCTTAAAACAGCTTGAAAAAGCCCAGATGACTTTACTTCTCAACTGAGTCAGGCAGATGTTTTTGCTAACTTTAATACTCAAATCAAGGTGCTAAATGATGCTGATAGCAATTACTGCAATTACTAATATATGTGCAATGTTGTTTTACCATGAATAACTACAAAGCTACTTGTACTTGAAACAATAGTAACCATATTATTTCCAACACAAGCAGCTCTCTGTCCTTTCTTTCCAAGTACTCTATCAAATATGTCTTTTGAAGAAAACAAAGAAATGGTTTGGAGCTGGCAGCTGAATGACAGCACCAGGGGGCTGCAATAGGTTCTGTCACAGTCTGAGAGTCAACTTACATGGATGGCAGGAATCTAGGCGCAGCAGGTAACCTATGAGGGGTGATATAAGTTTAACCACTGAGGCAGAGCTCTGTTAATCTTCAAATTCTGTCTCAGTCTGCTCTGTGGTCACGGATTGAGGTAGAGTAGGAAAGCAATAAACGAGGAGATAATTTTCTTATTGCATGTATAGCAATCTTTTGCTGTGTAAATTTAAAATAAACAAACTGAGAAAAATAGTCCTAGGATGGATTAGCTGTGAATAAATAGGCTCTAAATTACAACATGAAACAACTGGAGACACAAACAAACTGAAATGCATCCAGGATAATATTGGAGTTGAGCAAGTAATTTTTCAAATGTGTGAAAGAATCCAAAGGTATTAAAGCAGCCTTCAAAGAAAAATTAAAGCTAAATACTGTTTTCCTGTAAGTTAGAAGCAAATTTATCTATGGTTTGGATTTGAATAAAGTTTGATGTAGAAAATACTGACTGGAAGTCAGACCGTAAAGCCAGGTTCACTCATGGTATGACTAGAGTATCCTTCATTCTATGTTCTGCTGAAGACTGTTTCATCTGAACACAGGTGGGATCAACAGTTTGTCCTGTTGCTTCACGTGAAGCTGCACTGACACAGAGATAAACATGAAAACATACTTCTTAGAACTTGGAACCTAACAAATAGCTACTGTCAATGGAAAACAATATAAATAAATACATTGTGTAATGTAATCAGAAAGAGTAAGATACTTCTAAATTATGGTAAACCTATGTATTTTTAAAGCTTGAGAAATACGTTTTTAGTAAATTATTATTATTTTTATCTAGCTACACTTACAGTATATAATCATCATTTATCAAACTATATTTTTATGGTTGTGAGGTTGCAATAGTTTTTATCTAATTGCAAAATATTAAAAATATTAGGGAAATGTTATTCTTTGTGAAGTAATTATAGTGAAGTGTATACATTTTGCATTAGCATATGTAGTTTTAAAGATTAACCATTGACTGGGCCTGCATTAACTGGGCCTGCAAATTAGCTTTTGGCCAGAGGGTTTAGAGGACATCAGTTTCTTTTAAATGTGACATGTTTCATGTCTTGTGTCTGATCAAATAAATTTGAATAAATACATTTTCTGTGAAGGTAAATATGCCAGTGTTTTTAGTCTGCTGCATGCAGCACTTCGCTCACTGTTTAAATGATTATTTGAGGCAGGATACATCAGATTAGTAATAATTTACTGAACATAATTATTTTCTTTTAAAGAAATATTGATACACTACAATTATTTTATGCAACCCTTTTGAGTAAGTGCACCACAGACTTCTTATTTTTATGTCTTATGCTTAAATATAGTAAAAAGTATACATGCATTCTTTAAAACCAAGATTTTGAATCTCAGAACATCTGAAATAACCTTCCAGGCTTTTGAAACTGCGTATTTATAATCTTAGACCAGGCATATCCAACATTTATGATCATAAGAGCCATTTCTGCCATTTTACCCTCTAAGGAAAATTTGTCTGGAACTGTAAAAAATTATTTTTAAAAAAAGAGCACAAAACTACGGAGTTTATTTTTTATGTGTAAAACGCATAAGAATAAATAAATAAGAAATTAGTTAATATTTCTGTAATAATCTTTATATTTATAAAAACTTTTTCTGCTATCTTGCCTTTAACAGAATTTCATTTTTGTGTATTTCCCTTGTTTAGGAATGACTTATTTAAACATTTTATTATGTCTAAATATTGAGGGGTTGTTAATAGATTTGAAAAACTCAGAAATTCAAATTAGCAATGTTGACTTTTTTTATTTCTGTTGGAAGATTTTTGCTTAAAGGATAAAGAAAGTGCAATGCAAATAAATGACCTCTTAGTGTTGTAGTCAAACTTCCCGGCTTTTTAAGCAGATGAAAACTTGACAGTCATATTAAGTTAAACTGCTAATGAAGTCAATGTAAAGGGTAAATGTGCACCGTCTATAAAACAACTGTCATGGTCCAAACCTGTTTGTGTTTCTGTTAATTGCACACACCTGTTTCCATGGCCAAAGACCTTAATTTTTGTTTCATAAGACAACATAATATGTCTCCAAAAAGGTCTTTGTCCCTGAGTTCATTTGCAAACTGTAATCTGGGCTTTTTACTTAGATTTTTGGAGTAATATCATTTTAAATTCTTAGTGGCCTTTCAGGCCGTGCCGGTACAATACTTGTTTCACTGTGAATAATGACACTCTTTTACCATCTTCAGTCAGCATTTAAACATGGTTTTTGCTTTTGCTCTGTCATCTCTGGGACACATAATGTGTCTTCTACCTAAACATTATGACAGCTGAACAATACCGTGAAGTTTATGCAGGCAAATAAATATATAGATAAACGTGTCCTGATATTTGGTTGATTTCTTTTCCACGATGTCATACAAGGAAGAAGTCTGAGGTGTTGCCTTAAATATTCATATCTGTGTCTCTAATTAACTCTAATTAACAATTTTAGGTACTAAAAGTTCTCTCATTATTCTAATTATTACTTGTACTCGTACTCGACGTCTTCCGCTTTATCCGGGACCGGGTCGTGGGGGCAGCAGACTCAGTAGAGACACCCAGACGTCCGTTCTCCCCAGACACCTCGTCCAGCTCCTCCAGGGGGAACCCAAGGCGTTCCTAGGCCAGCCGAAAGACATAGTCCCTCCAGCGTGTCCTGGGCCGTCCCCTGGGCTTTCTCCCGGTGGAACGTGCCTGGAACACTTCCTGAGGAAGGCGTCCAGGATGCATCCGGTATAGATACCCGAGCCACTTCAACTGGCTCCTCTCGATGTGGAGGAGCAGCGACTCTACTCCGAGGTCTTCCCGGATGGCCGGAGCAAATTATTAGCAAAAGGAAATAATTTTTGTAATCCTAACTGACCTAAAAGAAATGTTTCATATAATTTAAATGTGGTTTTACTTTTACAACATCTTGTAACATGCAACATATCAGATGAAACATCCCAACATGTAGTGCAACACGTTTAAATAGGTGTGTAATAAGTAAATGCTTTAATAGTAAGTACTTTATAAGGTTGTTTCATGTAGATAAACTACAAAAATAAACAAAGCAATAACTTAAAATGTTATAGTTGCTTTAAACTGATAGTGAACTATGATAATTTGGTTAAATTTGTTGTGACTGCCAGTGTGGTTCTGAGGCATGATCCTTCCCTGCCTCTACAGTAGAAGGTGGATAAAAAAGGACAACTTCAACTTGTTTACTTTGTCAAAAAATGTTTCTTCAGTCATTAAAAACTTTCCACTCTGTTGACTCAGAGTACATTTTCTGTGTCCCCTCTCTTCCTGAGTAGGTGTCTGAGTTTATGTCAAGCATAGTTTTTGCTATAACCAGTGGTGCTAAAAGGAGACATTGTAAAAGTAAAATAATACATTTTTTAAATGGCACCGTCCACTTAGTACTTTTTTATTTGTACACAAACTAGAGCCAGAGTACCACCCATCAAATGTTCAGCTCAGAGGCAACTGCCTGTATTTAACAGAATACATTTTAACACAAATTCATGACATGTTTACCTTCACGCGTTGGTTTTTCAAAATTAATCAAATTCCACATGAAGCAATTACTCACTGTCATTCTCTCAGCTTGCAGCAATGGCATCTGTCTCCAGCTTGGATGTGGGCGACTACACCTTCACATCAGCTCGTGTTTTGACAGTGGCTTGTGTGTTTTGATGCAGTCTCTAGTGTGATGGGAATTTGAATGTAGTGTGCACAAAGACTCGCCCGTCGGGTAGAGGATGATGGAGATTTGCAGATAGATGGTTTTAGTCTATGATTCCCTTTGAAGTTGGTTCTTGAATCACAGATAGAGACGCACATCTTCACACTCCTTCAGTGAGCACAGCTCATCACACTGATTCACCATTGCCTCAAACTTAGTAACTAAATTCTGATCTGTTCTGTGCTTTTTTGCAAAAAAATTGGGAATTTTAACAAGTGTGTACATTTTTAAGTTAAGTAAAAGGAAAACAACTAAATAATTTAGACTTTTGAATTTAAGGGGTGTACAAAGGAAACAGAGAAAATAAAACTGTTAAATCAGAAAAATACAACCCTAAAAACAAGCATATTCAAAATAATGAAACATGGTAAAGCTTAAAGTTAGTAAAAGTTTTTAGTTTGAAAATTAATATGAAAGACAAGAGCTTTTCAACGTCTAGATGCACATGCAACAAATTTCTATGTGCTTTAATCTGCTTCTCAGTACATCCTGGAATATCTTAACAATGTTAAACACTTTTGAGTGTGCAACCATCAAAGATGGCAAGTTAAAATGTTTTAAACCTATACCCTCTTTCATACTCCTTGTACTTTTCCACATTTGGTCACATTACAACCAAAAACTTTGATGCATTTTCTTTGGATTTAATGTGAAACCAAGACAAAGGATGGTATGATTGTGAAGTGGAAGGATCATAATTTATAGTTTTAAATTTTCTTTACGAAAAAAACAAGTGTGTCATGCATGCGTAGGCAGCCTCCTGAGTCAGTTCTTGTAGACACACCTTTTGATACAAGCTGCAGATCTTTTGGGTTGTTTCTCTGCCAGCTTTTTGCACATCTAGAAATGGAATTTCTAGATATGCAAATTTCTGTCCATTTGTTCTTTGCAGGATAGCTCAAGCTCAGTTAGATTTGATGTGGACCATCTGTGAACAGCCATGTTTAAATCAGGGCATAAATCCTAAAATGGATTTAGGTGTCCAGACGTTGACGGCCATTCTGACATGAAAATGCTTTCATATATTCACCTTAGCTCTGTTGGTTGTCATCCTACGTAAATAGGAATTTCTGCCCCAGCCTCAAATCAGGAAGTTCAGCTTTGTTCTCATTTGACCAAAACATATTTTGGTCATGTTCCTTGCATGCTTGAAGGCTTGTGACAATCTTTAAAGGGATTTTTTTAAATGTTTTTTTTACCAACGGGTTTCTTTTTGCTGCTCTTTCACAGAGGCCAGATTTTTGTAATGCAATATAGTTGTTGTGTGAACAGTTTGCCCCTCCTGAGCTCTGGCACTTTCGCACTCCCACTGGAGTTGCCACGGGCCTCTTGGCTGCTTCTCTGATTAGTGCTCCTCTTGCTCTGCCTGTCAGTTTAGGCTGAAGGCCATGTTGTGGTAAGTTGGCAGTTGAGTCATAACTTTTTCATTTTTGGATAACCGATTAAAGAGCACTATGTGGGTTTTGCAATAGGTTTCTTTAGTGCTTTTAAAATTTATGAAATTTATTGTGAC
>JAHHUM010002244.1:0-54091 GCA_036173005.1 Crenichthys baileyi
GGACGCTTTCACCGGGTTTTAGCCCCTGCTCCCAGGAATCTGGGTTACACTAAAGCACATGATGCTGCTAGAAAAAGGTGGATGGTGTTTTAAATGCTGAATAAATCCTACAGTGTGTATATGCATATCTACATTTCCAATGTCCAATACTTGTGAGAGACGTTTTGTTTCTAAAAATGAAAGTTTTTATAATTTTGCAATGTAGTTCGAGCCCAAATTTTCTACATTTTCATTTTTTGGTGATGAGCTCCAGGTCTTTTAGCTTGGAAGCCCTCTTTGCCATTACCCTAATCCTTAGCTCCCTTTAGCGATTCTCTCACAGATTTATGTCGTTGATCTGTTTGGACCAATCCACAACTTTAATATTTCTTCCAATCAAAATAAACAAATTGGTGAAACTAAAAAAGTTTCTCTTTAGTACAGTTGCTAAACTTACACAGAGTCATAGCTCTGTTGAGCCATCCATTCCCTTAGCTCTTAGCAGTCATGACTTTATGGGATCTCTAAATAAAATTATTCTTTTAAAAAAGAAAATCTTTGACATATCCCGGGGGGTGATTATTCACCTCAGCAAGTGAGACAACTTTGGAAAAAAATGTAGAACCTGATCTGTGTTGGACTGTTTTGATCCGGGGGAGCTTCCCGAGTTATCAGAAAATTAGTTTCATCTAAACTTAAAAATTGTATGTTAAAACCCAATCCCAACCAAATTAAAGGGGAAGTGTTCCCTCTGATTCCCGCCCCATTTTAATATGATTAATCTACCTTAGAAAATGGATAAAACCCACAGGCTTATAAGGTGCTGTAATTAAATTTTTACTTAAAAAACCTTTGCTTGATAAAGAGTTTTAAAATAATTTACAGACCTATATCTAATCTTTCGTTTTTATCAAAAAATTTTTAGAAAATAGTTGCTAATCAAATGTGGAGCATTTAACAGCAATGCCCTGTTTGAAGAGTTTTAGAGCTCATATAGAAATGAAACAGCTCTGGAAAATCACAATGATATTTTCCTAGCCCCAGATATGGTCATTAGATATTGATAATTAGATCTCAGGCTGATTTGATACAGTCGACCATAATATTCCTTAGAAGGGGAACATGCTGTAAAGGATCACGGGGGCAGCACAGGCTGGTTTTAAAACTATTTTTCTGACAGATTCCAGTTTTGTTCATGTAAAAAGAAAATCATCTTTAAACTCCAGGGTTAATTGTGGAGTACGACAGGGTTCACTACTTGGGCCAGTTCTCTTTACTATATATATGCTTCCAATAGATAAAATTATCAGGCAGCATGGGATAAATTTTCACTTTTACGTTGATGATACTCAGCTCTACTTATCCATAAATCCTGATGAGCCCAACCAGTTAGATAGACTACAAGCATGTCTTGAAGATATAAAAACTTGGATGACTTAAAATGTTCTGCTTCTAAAATCAGAGATGAATCTATGAAAAATAAACTACTTAGTCATTCACTTAACCTGGATGGCATTAAATTGACCTCCGGTAATAATGTAAAAAACCTTGGTGTTATTTTTGACCAGGACATGTCATTTAATCCCATATTAAACAGGTTTCTAGATTTCCTTCGTTCACCTTTGGAACATTGCCAAAATTTGGAAATATCCTGTCTAGGAGTGACGCTGAAAAACTAGTCCATGCATTTGTTACTTCAAGGCTGGACTATTGTAATTCTTTACTATCAGGATGAGAACAAAATACAGTTCAGAGCCTTCAGCTGATTCAAAATGCTGCAGCAAGAGTTCTGATGAAAATTAAAAAGAGAGATCATATTTCTCCTATTTTAGCTTCCCTTCATTGGCTCCCTGTTAAATCCAGAGTAGAATTTAAAATTCTCCTCCTCACATATAAAGCCCTTAATGATTTAGTTCCATCATACATCAGAGATCTGATTGTTCCAATGTTCCTAACAGAGCACTTCGTTCTCAGACTGCAGGTTTACTGGTGGTTCCTAGAGTCTCTAGAAGTAGAATGGGAGGCAGATCCTTTAGTTATCAGGCTCCTCTCCTTTGGAACCAACTCCCAGTTTTAGTCTGTGAGGTGGACACCCTGTCTACTTTAAAGGCTAGGCCTAAAACTTTCCTTTTTGATAAAGCCTATAGTTAGAGTGGCTTAGGTTATCCTGAGCTATCTCTGTAGTTATCCTGCTATAGGCTTAGGCTGATGGAGGACATAATGACCACTTTCCCTCTCTCTGCTACATTCTCATACTACTCTCCAATTTTGCATTATTTGCTGTTATTCCAGCTTTTAACTTTGTTCTCTCTCTTTTCTCTTCCTAGAAGCTACACCTGGCCTGACTCTGTATCTACCTGTGACACCTTCCTGGAGGGGGGCATCATCCAAGCTTCTGCTGGCAACAACTTCATGCTCACCTTATACAGATGATCCACATGGCCCTGTCTCTCAGTGTTTAAACCCATTCTTCTCCTAGACATAGCTACTGACTGAGCTTTATGTGACTTATGTCCTCTCTTTCATTCTCTAAACTTGAAAACTTGGCAACAGAGTTATTTCTTTCTAGATGAAATCACTAAAGGAGCTACAGGGGTTGGGGAAAAAAAAACACCGTCATTTTAGTGGGGGAGGTTCAGGGTAAATTGGACCAGCCTGGTAGCCAGTTTTCATTGATTGCACATTGCCCCAGTGACAGAGAGTGTGAAGGTCAATTAGCGGGGTTAAGAGCACAGTTTTGCTAAAAAATATTGAAATGCACACAACATAGGGGACATACCAGATTTAAAAGAGGACAAATTGTTGGGACACGTTTTGCTGGCGACTGGACCAGACGCAAGTCTTTGTGATGTATCAAGAGCCAGGGTACCCGGGGAAATGTAGATACACCAAAAAGGGACGAAAACACCCAACAGGATTAACGTGGATGCAAGGGGAAAGGCTAAAAGGGATGTTCGGTGAAACCCGGATTTTTCCAAAAAAACATAAAACCAGGCGCACTAATACGGCAAAATTTAAATGTGCACTAACTCCCCGTTTCCCCCAGAACTGTCAGTGGAGCTCCCAAGGGTCAATTTACACGGCCCGGGCTGCTAAGCTAAACCTTTTTGGTCACTCATGCCAATGCCAAACGTCGGGTTTTAAGGTGAAAGGGGCGAAATCTTGGGTGTGGGCAAGTGAAACATGTATTGTTCCTTTTTGGGGTCCACCTTTACTGTTTCCCCCCATCCGAGGAGTTTTTGGTGTGGGGAAGCCCCAAAAAGCCCACCCCGCAGGGCTGTTGCATGCCCCGAGTGAAGATGGGGGGGATCAGTGATGGTTTGGGGTGCCATACAGGCATTTCCCTTGGCCCCAAAATTGTGCTAGATGGGGCGTCAGCCAAGGGTACGAACCATTTTTGAGGACCATGTGCATCCAAGGGTTTAAAATTTTATCCTGAAGGGGGTGCCGTGTATCAGGATGACAATGCACCAATACACACAGCAACACTGGTGAAAGATTGGTTTGATGAACATGAAAGTGAAGTTGAACATCTCCCATGGCCTGCACAGTCACCAGATCTAAATGTTATTGAGCCACTTTGGGGTGTTTTGGAGGAGCGAGTCAGGAAACGTTTTCCTCCTGGCCACTATCCTGCAAGAATGGCTTAAAATTCCTCTGACCACTGTGCAGGACTTGTATATGTCATTCCCAAGACGTATTGACGCTATATTGGCCGCAAAAGGAGGCCCTACACCATACTAATAAATTATTGTGGTCTAAAACCAGGTGTCAAACCCCCAGTCGGTCGTGGCAGATGGCCACTCACACCGAGCCTGGTTCTGCTGGAGGTTTCTTCCTGTTAAAAGGGAGCTTTCCTCTCCACTGTCGCTACATGCATGCTCAGTATGAGGGATTGGTGCAGAGTCAAAGCAAGCGACTGTCCACTGTCTCTACATGCTCATCTGGGAAGAGTGAATGCTGCAAGTCACTGACTCAATGCAATCTGCTGGGTAGTCTTGGATAGAAAAACTTTATAACCAATTTAAATAAATAACTGAATCTGACTGCACTTTTCAATGGTTAGGATTAATTGGAATGTATGTACCTGACTTGAAATCTGTATGATTCGATTGAACTGACTTTGTGAAGGGCCTTGAGACGACATGTGTTGTGAATTGGCGATATATAAATAAAACTGAACTGAACTGAAAAGAATACTTTGAACCTAAACCTGTCAGGGTTATGAATCATTTTGGTCTTACAGTAAATGCAGGGCAATCCAGGAAGAAAATGACTAGCGACTGAAGTGGAGGGTCACCTCAGAACTACAGTGACAGCTAGTGTGCAGTTGAAGTCAAGACATAAATTGAATTGATAATCTGTAAAAAGACCTGAAAACTGTTGTTTATGCTCTTCATCCAGTTTGATTGAGCCTGGGATACTTTGCTTCAGAAGATTTGGCAAAAAAATAATAAAATCAGTATTTAGAAGAGCAATACACTTTTACACAGATTTTATTTGTAAAAAATATGTAAAAAATTATATATCATTTTCTTTCCACTTTACAATCCTGCTCCATTTTGTGCTAATAAAACACATTGGAGATTGTTGCTGTTGTTGTTGCTGTAATAAAACCCACTGAATCTACTGCTGAATCTTAGTTGGACAAACTATCGTCTGCTCTGATTCAATCTGTTGTTATGCTTGCATTAAAAAAACATGTATATCTGTGAATAGAAGCATGACTCATACAGTAGGAAGACAGCTGCAGTGGTAGAGGGTTTAAAAAGCTTTGAGGCAGATGTAAAACAGGTGGATGGAGAGGATTCTCTTACAAAGAAGAAAAACAGTCATTTCATTTTGACAACTCTGTGACCTCCGATTTGACAGTGATCTGGATCTTCTGGCTGGACTTTCTTCAAGCTCATTCTAACACAAATATGCTTATTTTCTTTTAACAACATCAACATGCGTGCTCATCCTACTCCTACTCCACAATATGCTCCCCTAAATAGTTAGTATTACCTAATCAGGGACAGGTAGGTACAGGCATAGGCTGAAATAGGCATAGTAAGGGCCGGTATAATCAGCTGAGCAATAAATATTGATGTCTCAGTGCATAGGATAAGAAGCAAGCAAGGGCAGACGGAGGCAAGTATTAACCTGCAGGGACAGGTCTGACAAGTGCCAAGGGCAAGCTGCAGCAACAATGACAGAGCATCATTTATCAAAAGCTTCTGACTGACCTATTTCCATTACAAGCTCTTCGATACTTTGACCCACCTGCAGACATATAGGCATTGTTGTTGAGCTCTATGAGTGCCGTTTCCAGACTTCCAGCCTCATTCTGCTGAATACATTTTTTAAGACTGTACAGCTGGCTGAGGACAGAGTTGGGCTTAGATCTGCTTGCTAGACTCCTTAAAAGGCCATCCACTGTGGCAGAGAGACGAGAAGTCTTGACTATACGAGGAGAGGCTGAAAAGACAGCAAATGAAAAGGGGCTTGTTATATAAAAGGCATCAATACCATGGTTAGTGTTTTATACAGGACTAATATTAGGACATTTAATTCAGTTAATCAGTCTTTCTTTATGGAGTGCTTTTGAGACACAAGATGGACAGGACGAAGTGCTTTCTGTACAATGAAAACAGGAGGCAATGTAGATGAAACAAAAAAAAGGGCTTCAGAACTGGGCTTGATCAACCTGTCAGAGTCGCTTGCAAGAAATGTTTGTTTGCATCATAAGCTCTGCTATATTTGTCTATTTTTGTGTGAAGCTGTGCAAGATTCTCCTATCAATGGATGTTCTGCAGTTTGTTGTTCCCAAAGTTCCAGCTGAACTTGGCAAGAAATCCATTGGGTTTTCGGCTCCTAAACCTTGAAATCAACCACAAACTGATCTGCACCTTGAAGCTCTGGTAGTTCAAAGCTCTGTTTAAATCCCTGCAGTCTACCAGTAATGTGACTGTGCTACTGCCTTCTTCACCAGGTCTCTCGTGTAAAACAGATATTTTTTATTTTAACGGGATTAACCTGGTTAAAAAAAAAAGGCTAAAAAAAAATAAGTTCTTTCCCCATCCAAACGTCCCTGCCCAGCTGAGAGCAAAGGTCAGACCACAGTGAGACTCAAGGTTTTTCTGTTCTGGTGTTGAAAGTTTTAAGTCCGGGTAGTTGAGAGACTTCAAATTCATTCTTAAGTTTTTCTCTCTTTCAGATGAAAGTAAAAGATTTACAATTAGACCCAAAACGACTTTCATTAAATCTTGAAACCAGTAAACTCAAAAATGTTTGATCTTTAAACAGTTGAATAGTTTGAACATTCAATACCCTAGTCACTAAATTCTTGCTCTGAGCAATGTGTTGTGGAGTAGAATTAGTGCTAGGATCTTTGTTTGGTTCTGTGCTTCTTTAGATCAGTCATTCATTAATAAATACATCTAGATTAGGTTCTGAGCTCCTGTTGGTTTTCTTCTATCTAATCAAGTTTTCCTTATTGATCCTAAATAAGTCTTAATCTTGGTAAGTATACAGAAATCCTCTTGCTTCTGAGACTGAGACTTAAATGAAAAGGTAAATAATCCAGGTCATGAGACTGAATGAAAATGGTTTATGAATGTTAATGTAACAGCTTTTTGTTGCTCAAGCTTTTTTACTAATAATTTACAAATTACTTTGTTAAAAATAAGAAACGCTCTAAGGCACAATTACAAAAAAAAAATTACATTACTACTCATAAAACATTTGTGAGATTTCTGTTCTGTAAATAATATTTCCAATATTTTAAGTCTCAGAGCTGCTTTGTCAAGGCATGCAGACCTGGATGCAGAGAGCATGTGGTGCATTTACCAATACTTACAGTCTGACATATAGATTTCCAGTGTTGTCCTCAGAAACTCTGACAGCTCAGCAGCTTTTCTCTTGTTATCTTCTTCCTCTCCATCCTTACTGTAAGTGAACTCCAGTGCAGCAGCTTGGGGCATCAGACCCAAAGACAGCAGCTTGTCTTTGTGCCTTTTCTTCTTCAGCTTTCTCTTCTTGTTCCTGCTGATACGCTCACCTCCCTCATCCACTGGCACCCGCTGACCTGACCTGTCGCTCACCAGAGCAAAATTTTTGCCAGAGTCCTGAGGCGGGGCTGGCTGCTTCTTCTTCTTTCTCCTTCTTCTCCTTCTCTGGTCTTCTGCCTCTTTTTCTTCATCTGCCTCTTCACTGCTCCTATGGACACTTTCGCCTGTTGGCAACAGGGGTAAATTGTTCATTAGCTTTAACCATTTTCATGTGTACCTATAATTTAGAGCGTAATTAGTCTACATCAAAGTTTGCTGACACTATCAAAATAACTGGTGAATTATATCTTGGGGATGGAATTCAGAAAAAGCTTAAACAGAGGCATGTTTTATATTATTGTTACCAAAGCTGTGAGACTGCTGATGTAATCAACTAATCTGCTTATTCGTCTGATTGTGTATCCTTTCTGAGGGCTCATTCTAATCAACAGAATCAGATGATGCGCTCTCAGATTTGTATGATGAATAAAATTACAGCTTCTATGATGGCTGACTGAATTGTTCTTTCACAAATTTAGCAATGGTTGCTTGAATTCAAGCAATGAGCAGCTGAGGCTAACCTTAGAATACCATCACATTTCTCTCACCTTGAGAAAAAAATATATTCTTGCAGCTCCTGCAAATTGGTTGAAGTGAAGTTTGAAGCTTGTTTGCCTTTTTTATTTTTTTTTTTACAGTTTTCTTAATATGAGGTGTTTTTTTGTTTAAATTATTTCCATCTTTAATATGTAATGGTAATTTATTATTATTAATGGATTAAAAAAGGAAAAAGCGCCCCTGTTAAAGTAGCAAACCTGATTTTTTTTAATCAACCCTGTCTGAGAAGGGTTTTTTGACAACTGAAATTAAAGAAAGATTAAACAGTTTCTTAAGCTAAAATGTGCTGTACTGGCAGTATTTTATTTCTCAACTTCATCGCTTGCCCGAAGATTCAGTCTTTAATCATCACAGGGCTAAATATCTATATTTGGATGTAATATAATTTAACTTTAATCCTGGTTGACCAAAAGGGTTGCCTGAAAAACAATGAGTCATTGTTCTAAGCAGTTTCTCGATTCATTACATCTCTGATGCTCGTCTTAACTAGACACACTAAAAAGACGGGGTAACCGGCTCTCATTAAAGTCTGACCTATAAACATCACTGAGCAGAGGACCAGCTGGCAGCTAAAACAGTGCCAGTGCAAGTATGTGGAGCGCTGGAAAAAAAATGTACAGATATCGCTTCTTATTTTAGTCTCCCATTTTGATTTTTTCACATTAAACAACCCTCTTCTATAATTTTTGTTTAGAATTGCAGAATCTCCCTTATGCAATCGGTTTGGATGTGTTATTTCTCCAGTTCAGAGCAGAAAAAAACTCCACCACTTCTTCCCCAGCTTTGATTTAAAATTACTTTGCATTTTCTGTACTTCAGAAGTAGCAAGGCTATAGCTCTGCTTTTGCTTTGTTACCTGTGTTAAAAATCTGACAGTATACATTTCATTTAATATGGGTAATAAAATAAGACAAAAATATCATACAATTATAAATACTTTACCTAGTCTAACTTAAGGCTCCCCAACTATGCTTGATAATCATGGTAAAGGGGAGTGCAATGGTCTTAAAAAAGCAGCTGTTATGAAGAATTGGTAATCACAAAATAATCTTTGCTGCAGGACTAAAATGCAGAGGGGAGAAATTTAAGATTTGGCTGCTGGTCTTTTGCTGACTACTATTTGCTATATGTGCCGTTAGGTACAACCGCCAGGCTTATAGGGTTAGGTACAACCAACTCCAATAACATAAATCCAACAGCCAAGAGAGAAGAAGGGGTAAAGTGTCTCAGTTTTCAACATGTAAATTTCTTTTTGTGAATGAATGTAATCAAAGTCGCAAATTACGCTGTTCACAAAAAAGAATAAAACATATTTGCCCTCTTTAAGTG
Source organism: Crenichthys baileyi (assembly GCA_036173005.1). Taxonomy (NCBI): domain Eukaryota; kingdom Metazoa; phylum Chordata; class Actinopteri; order Cyprinodontiformes; family Goodeidae; genus Crenichthys; species Crenichthys baileyi. The sequence continues at coordinate 8,958 of JAHHUM010002244.1, forward strand.
ATGCATTAAACTGGACTTTTTTATCTAAATTCTGACAGAGGTTCACTACATTGTAGATTTCAAAATTTCATAAAAAAGCTTTCCTTTCTTTGAGATGAGCATTTCTCTGTCAAAAACTGAAAGTAAAAGCCAGACTCAAGGAAAGGACTGAAGGTGGAGAAATGTGGAATTAGAGCTTAGGCCAGCTACTCTTTAGAAAAACTCTCTAAATCCTTTAGCTTTCTGGAATTTAGGTTTCACCTTCCTCGACAGATTTTCTCAAGGCCTGAGGTCTTTCGATTGGCTCTGCAGACGTCCATGTGCTCCCAAGATTTTGATGTTTACATTTGTCTGACCGTGCTGGCAGGGACAACATTAACCTTAGTGTGACAGTGGTGAAACGGTCAGAATATGAGCAGAAGAACAAAATCTGGATACATTTGAAGCTCTGACTCCAGTTGCATTCCACTCCTTATGAATCTCCCCCAAACCAATAAATGAGCTTTGCTTAAAACATTCTCTCAAGGGCGAGGACAGAAGTTACAGTCCTCGACGGAGCTATCAAGGGGTTCGAGTCCCAGCCCGTTGATCTTTGCTCCACGTCTTTCCATCTCTCTCTCCACCCCATTTCTTGTCTGTCAACTTATAAAATTGAAGCCACAAGTGCCAGAAAATGCAAAAAAGAAACCAAAAAACAAAATCCTCTCAAAGCTGCAGTTTTACCAGCTGCTTGTGAACCTTTTTTCATCCACTCAACTTTCCATTAATAGGCTCAAAAACAGCACTCTGAACAGCCAGCTTCTTTAGCAGTGTACTTTTGTGGCTTAACCTCCTCATGGAGGGTGTCAATGATTGTCACCAGTCTTCCCCATGGATGTGTAGTCCATATTCCTCTGTGTGTAACTATCTGAATATATAAGAGTTAAACATTTTGAACTGATTTACTAAAATAAATTAATTCCCTAATGACATAATAAGATAAACCTGTACTACTGTATATTGTTCCTGATCTTCTTTGGTCTTACCAATGTGATGAAGAGGCTGGAATGATAGAAACTGATTCTGTGTAAAGGTATATGTTATAGACATAACAGATTGTTATTTGTAACTGATTGACTTATTTATCTGTTTACCATATGGACAGATAACCAATCTGTGGGAGTTTTGCCTTATTTTGTAGAGGAAAATAAAGCAAATATTTTTTTAATTAATTTAACAAAATATTAAGTTAATACTTAACTTAATAACATGCAAAAGAAAGCCTTTTTCTTCCTCTTTACGTTAAAATAAAAGCAAATTTGCAGGGGATTATTTTCCCACTTTATATCATCAAGCTGTTTCCAACATAAGTCTCATCAAAAAATTTACAGCCATATAAAAGTGATATACAAATTTATTCACCCAAGATCAACCACTAGCTGCACTGCAATAAAGTTAATCTCAGTTTTTAAAAAAACGTAATAAATGTTCGCTGAGTACTTCCCTGCATTAGAGCTGTAAAGACAATAAGAATGGATGACTTCAATGCTCAGGGGAGCCAACCTAGAGAAACCCCATATCATAAATTTCTACGAGAGAAATAGTGCATGGAGACGTCCATAAATGTAAAGACTATGACTGTCTTACCAGCAGGATCCTCTGCAATGTTTATGCTTTCAAGCTGAGGTGTGACAGATTTCTCTGAATGTACATTATAGCCTGGGGGAGGAGGTAGGACTGTGTACATCCGCCGGCATAGACTGGCTGCGTTTTGTAGCTTCACTCCCTCTCCTGAAACAAAAGAGGCAAATAATGAAATTAAATGCAATATAAAAACTGAGAAACGATGTGGCAAGAACTGTGTATATTTACAGTGCTATTGTGAGCTTACCAAATGCACCATCTTCTCCACAGGATTTTCTTTTCCCATTAACTGTTGTGGCCTGGTCCTCTGCGATGGCTGATAGGTTTTGTTCCCTTTGGAGAGTGGTAATTGCAGGATAGAGCTTCTGTAGAACTTTCGATTTAAACACTGTGGAAACAACACAAAACAAGGTCAACAACATCTCTGAAAGTATTTCATTTCTGTGAGACTAAGAAGGGACTTGCAGCCACAAGACTTGTGTCTGCTGGATAAAGAAGATGCTATTCACATGTATTCCTGCTGCCTGGAATCAACTGCTGCATCACTTGACTCTTAAGGAGCCAGTCTAACTAATCAAAATCAAGCATAAATGAAACATGCACATAGTGTCTTGCAAAAGTATTCAAATGCTTTGAACTTGTTCACACTATTGCATTTTACATATGGTAGAAAACTAGCCCTGTACATAAACAGTTGATGGGAAGATGGATGGAACTAAATACAGGGCAATCCTGGAAAAAATCTGTTATAGGCTGCAAAAGACCTGAGACTGGGTCAGAGAGTCAACTTCCTGCAGCACAATGACCCTAATCATACAGTAAGAGCTACAATGAGAAGGTTTATCATGCGTTAAAATTGCCCTGCCAGACTTAAATCCAAGCATTGAAAACTACTGTTCAATCCAGTTTGACTAAGCTTGAGCTATTTCGCATTGGTGATTGAATAAAAGACTAAACTAAAAATAGAAACCTCAGACTTTTAAAAAATAACTCACTGCAGCCAAAACTGTTTCAACAAAGTACTGACGTGTGGGGGGTACTAACATTTCAGATTTTTTTCTTACCCTTCACAATATGCACTTCTTTGTGTTGCGCTATCACATAAACTAAAACAAAAAACTGAATGGGTATTAACACTTTTGCAAAACAATGAATCATCACCATCTCAAATATGGCCAAACCACCAACGTTGGAAAACATGATTCTCGTTAGTCAGGTGCCATGCTAAAACAATAATGATATTGTGAGCCTACACGAACGAGAGTATGTAAGCTATAAACATAAGTGAACGCTTGATTAAGTCCTTTAAAATGCATTTAGCTCAGAGAAGAAAACTAGAATGGAGGGGGTAAAATGATAGTGTAACACGTGCATTTGTTTACAACATGCTAGCTAGCAACTTCGCACAAACATGCTAGCTAGCAACTTCGCACAAGAATAGACTAGCTAGCTGCATTAGCGACACATGTTTTTGATTGGTAATGTAACACAACAGTTATTAGCTCACCTTCGTTTCTCTGAGCCATATAAACATGTCCAACCGTGTCCAGGCGAGGAAGACAAATATCTTAGCCGAAGGCTGAACAGTCTAGTGAGCTAGCTATGCTACTAACATTTCCTAATTTTTGCTGGTCTCACATTGGTTATCTCATTGGCAGTTTGGATAATAAATTTACGTGCTAGCACAGATCTAAAATCATCCAACACTTTATTAAAGTAAGTATTAACCAGATTAACGTTTGAAACGTGCCTCTTCCTTGCAAACACTCACCGCTCAACCATTTGAATGTGGAAGCAAACGAGACTTCGAGCTTTCACCCCCACTGAGCCAAACTCCGTTAGTTTTCATTAAAATTTAAATTTAATTTGCTCTTCAGAATAGTTAGCTTCTGTACTATCTCGACTCAGTACAGAGAACTGACCAATTAAACCCACTCTTCCAATCGGCATAAAATATTGCTTGTTTAATAGGTAGAGAAGGTTAATATAACTTAATGATGATTTCATGTAAAAGGTTACGGGAGTAATAGTTTACATAAAATATGTATTAAAATAGAGAAAGCTAATTAATTATAGGACGAATTAATCTCAAGGCAAACGCTTTTTAAATAACCCACAAGCATTTATTCTAGTGAGTTAGTGCAGCCAAAAATAATCAAAGCTTGTTTTATTTGGTGGTTGATTTGAATCACCAACTCTTTTTCATAAAAAGGTGATAAATCAGACTAGAGCTCCCCGTGTGTTTGACTCCTGTAACAGCAGTGACTAGGGGCGTGCGCACACCAAGCCTCGCTGTAGGACGGGATGGAATCGACATGAGAATACTAAGCAGGTACCTCGTGGCTCAGTGTCAGCACCAGGCTGAGTTGAGATTTGTCCACCCATCAAACTTAGCTTGGGACCTCAACATGTGAGCGCACTTTTGCAGTAGGAGGATCCGCCCAGGATGTCAGCTCTGAAGAAGGTAAATCCTCCCTCACTCCTTTCTCCTCCCTCAAATCTTGCAGCACACACTGAATTCTGTTACAGTAAACGATAAGATATACAGCATGTACAACTGACAAATGTGTGTGTAGTTATTCCAGCTGGAGGATTTTGGTTATTGTGCACGGCATTTGAATGATGAATCAGCTTCTTGGTTTACGCTTATTTGATTTTTCTTTATTGTTTTGCATGCACATAACATCTGTCTACAACTACCCTTTGAAGTTGCATTGCTTCCTACCAAAAAGCTTGTTAAATTTGTTAAAATTTTAACAAATTTTAAAAATGAACTATTATATCATATATAATTCACCTAACATATGTTTTTAGTGCACAGTCACTTAATACTGTAAGTGCTGTGCTGACTGTAGTTTCTGTGGGTGGATGAGCTTTACTAACTGTCTGACGGAGCACCGTGACCAGTGCTGGCAGTCGTGAATGAAAGTGGTGCTCTTTGCAGCCTGTCTGATACAAAACTACAGAAATTTGTGATAATATGTTACATAACACATTGCAGGCAAGACTTTCAAGGAAAATGCACAATTTGCATTGACATCTGTCTTGAACTCATATGAACTGTTGCTTCTAGGCAACACTAAAGTAAAAGATCTTGTCTGTATCAGCTATATAACAGTGAAAAACTGTGTTATTAAATATTCAGAGCAGTTGTAAGCATTGGTGTCTCAGCTTGAGATGATTCCCATGATTGAGTGACACAAGAAGGAAGTTGGATAGATTGCCTGCTTCAGCACTGTTCTGTCAAATCCACAGCAAATGCACAGCACTCAGTACGCACCATGAGTGACAAAGTGCTTGCTGGCAGCACTTGCATAGTCAGACATCATAATCACAGAGGAACTAAAAATAGAGGACTATATTCATTGCGATTCTTCGGAAGCTCCGTGGTGTTGCTGCTTCTTTACCCGAGCAGCTCAGAGCTTTATCTCAGTACTCTTCAATGTTGTACTCTCGACCTGTTTAACAATATAGAAGATTTTATTTTTAGACATCAATAGTCAGACAGGTCTTCATGAATGAAGCACAGTTGCATGCATGAAACTTTGCTGTATGAAGATTTGGAGAAACTGCATTGAAAACCAATTAATACTGTACCTGGAGAATGCAGGGCCTGTTTGTTTTATTAAGGATCTGAACAAAATGTTGCAACTGCTCATTATGCAGGTGGTGACAAGTGCTAAAGACATGTGGTTGTGGCAGTGAATAATGATAATTCATTATTATTAGTAATTATTCAGAATCAAATTGACAGACTCATGATGTTTGTCTATGTACACAATGATGGGCTGTAATTTATGCAGATTCTGTGTGGTCAACAATACACTGCCTTGCAAAAGTATTGATAACCATTTAATTCTCATATTTTGTTGTCCTACAGCCATAAACTTAAATGTTTTTATTTGGATAACATGTAATTGACCATCAAAAAATGTGAAGTGGAAGGAACATGCCATGATTCAGTGATTAAACCATCTTTAATATCTGCCTGTTGATAACATAACAATGTGTCGTGGATTCCACAAATTTGCCTGTTATGGAACAGTTGGTTCAAGAAAACTAAGAAAGAAGAAAGAAATACAGTTTTGCAGTTTGGCACAAACCATGTAGGGGACATAGCAAACAAGTGAGAGGATATACTCTGGTCAGAAAAGACCAACGTTAAACATTTGGGTCTACATCTAAAAGGATATGTGTGTACAGTAGCGCTGTAAATTGCCCTGAGCACACCCTACTCATGCGCAAACATGGCGGTGGCTGTATCATGCTGTGTGGAGGCTTTCCTTAATGGATAGTAAAGCTAGTCAGAGTTAATGGAAGTAGATGAATGAAACTAGGGAGAAAACCAATGAAAGATTAAAAAGAGAATCTGTGGCAAGACCTGTTCATAATATTTGCAATGAAAAATTAAAAAAATCTCTAGGTGTGATTGGTGCTGGACTGAGAAGGGGTGAATGCAAATGCACGACACACATCTTTAAGATTTTAAGAAGTTAACGACGTGTATTATTTTTCCTTTTTTTCTGAATTATGCATAACTTTTTTTTGTCCTTCACAAAGAAATCACTCCAAAATTCATAGACGCTTGTGGCTGTAAGAATGAATGTGAAAATGTTCAAAGGATACGAATGCTTTTGCAAGGCAAATGGAAAGTTAACTTGTTGCTGGACAGGTGCCAATCACTGCACGTTCTTATGTGACTAAAAATAAATCTCGTCGTATAAGAGCTTCCTCTGCTTAACTAAGCAGCTAGTTCTGCTTTCACTAAAAGATAGATGATTCATGTGAAGATGTTTTTAACTCATAATTCTCATAATTTGCTCCTCTAAAAAGAAGAGAGCCTAATTAAAAGATACCACTTGAAGTGAATAGATAAAAGACTAAAACACTTTTTTCCACGGCTGTAAAAGCTTCCGCAGACGTACGCGCTCACTCCAACAAAAGAGATTGCCTGGACATTACCGACTTGGAAGTGGCGAGATGGAGGTCTTTAAAGCTAATAGATGATGCACAGCTAACTGGAAACTACAATTACAGTGCCTCACAAAAGTATGAATCCTACTACTATTATTTAAAATTTTGTCAAATCACAAACCTTGGTGTGCTTTATTGTGATTTTATGTGAGATATCAACACAAAACACTACATAGTTGTGAAATGGGGGAAAAATGAAACATGGTTTTAAAATTCTTTTCAAATTAAAACCTAAAAAGTTTAGAATAAATTTACATTTAGAACCACCTTTCTCTATAATTACAGATGCAAATATTTTCGGGTATGTCTTTAACAGCTTTGCACATTCAGTGTAGGGTTGGTCTATCACAAAAAATCCCAGTAAAATACATTGCAGTTTGTGGTTGTAACCTAACAAAATATAAAAACTTCAATGATTATGATTACTTTTTAAGGCACTTTGTAAAGCATATGGAGATCACACACTTGCCAACACAGAAAGAAATGCAGTGGTGAACGCAGACTAGACCATTTTAAAAGTAAATGTTTAAACGTTCAGCAATGTCTTTTCTTATTTATTCATTTTTATGCCTCTCTGAATTCAATGAAAGGTGTCCCTGCACATCTGTTGTAGTTTGGCTTCAGCAGCGGGATGCAGAGGGAGTGCAGGGGACTGATGGAGCTTCCGCTTCAGGGATCTAATGAGAGCCCATGTGTGTGTTTGTAAAGAAAACTTTGTGTGCATGTGTATTTTGCCCACATATGTATCGATTTTGTGCTAATGGTAGCTGCAGACCTTCCATGTAGGTGGGTCTCAGTGTGCTCTGCCACAGATGCTGCTAGTGTCGTATTGCCCAAATATTGTATGTGTCAGTTAAAGGCAACTCTGCATGATTTATTAAACTAAGCAGATATCTTTTTAAAATCAGTTTAAAAACAGCGGAGCATGACACAAAGTGCTGAACATAAAAATGAATTATTAGAACGTATAAAAAATAAAATATAGCAAAATACATCCAAAAACATGAGTGAGGATACATTAAATTACAATTAAATTATCATAAAAGTAACATCCCTTATGAAAAATATGGAGATTTATCTTTTACAAGGAAAATAAGATTGGGTATTGAAAAGTATCTTTATTTTCAGACTATTATTATTTTATTATTTGCTGGCATTCCAAAGCACTGTTCCCATCTATCTTATTTGATTAATGCTCCATCCAGAAGCATTTATGAAGATATTCAAAAATACACTTAATAAACTATTCACAGCTGAAGTCCAGCAATATGTTCTGTCTGAGCCCTTGAAATGTGTTTTAAAGGTGCCAATTGTAACTTCCACAAATTGACAATACACACTGCAGCACTTTCAGTCTGTGCTCCATTTAAGAGGGCTAGGATCACAAGTCACAGATCACAGTCATATAAAAACCCGCAACACATATTCAGTGCTGTGAAGAGACTTCTTTAAATAGCATGGATTTGATCTGAAGCTGAAGAAGTCCACACTAATAAAAAGCTATTAAAATGCCAGGATTTTTGATAAGGGCAAGTGGGAAAAAATATTTAACTCCTTTGAATATGTTGCTTACACAATGACTAAAATACACACTGAGGTTTTTACCTTTTGCAATGTGGTCTAAAAAAAATTCAGAATGAAAAATAAAACGCAATGGATTTTAGAAATTAACAACAAAGTCTGTTCCTGTAGAAAACATTTCAGATTCAATGGCGAGTGCTGCAACGAGGAAATAACTGATACAGAAAAAGAGAATATATGAGGCACGGTTTGTCTTTTTTCATTCAGTATGGTGTATTATTTTTCTCTATCTTCTGATGACCCAGCTGGCTGAAAGACTGTCTGTTTTCCTCTTTCCAGTTTTCTGCCTTGTTGAGTACCAGGTTCCTGCAGGCTCATCTTCTTGTGTTCTACTCTTCCATTTGAAGTGAGGAGATACTGTTCCACTCGTGGCTTTGGCCATCATCCGTATTTCTTAACACATCTTTGTACTTTGTAGCACTCTTATTGCTGTTCATGATAACCTCGAGGGGATTTTTCCATTTCTGTTTTAGTAAATTACAGTGCCATGTAAAAGTATTTGCCCCCTTATAAATTACTTCTGTTTTTGCTTTTTGTCACACTATAGCGTTTTGGATCATAAAACACGCTCTAATATCAGACAGAGATAAACTAAATAAATGTGAGAAGCAGTTTTTAAATGATGATGTCATGATTAAGGGAAATTGCTAACCTAACCCTATGCAAAAAGTAATTACCTCTTTTGTTAAATAATGAGCTATCCCTCTGCATCACATGAAACCTATTAATACAGGAAAATCCACCAGGTTATGGTTGGAAAGATGTACAAATATAAATAAAATAAAAAAGAATTACATCATAGCCTATTTAGTCATTTCTAAGACAAATTATACACACTTAAAACTTTTTTGCGCACCTCAATATATGAAATTGCACCGTACCAAATATACATTCATTTCTTCCCTCCAACTTAACTAATTTAATAAGTAAAACTCTAATTTAACTGTCAGACAAGTTTTTTCAGACTTCTTATTTTTTTTTACACCTAACTGACATTGAAAATGTCCAACTAAAATTTCTTCACTCCATAACAACTTCCACACCAAAAAAGTGTCTGACGGGCTGTTCACTGATTAGGTCAAGGGTAAAGTTAGTCGTCAGAAGATTAACTGGAAACAAGGCGATTTCTCAGTGCATCTAAATGTTTTAACATCATTTTGTCAGTGATGACTACTGACTTTCAGCCATCTTTTGTTTTCAGCTGGTTATCCTTCAGTTTTGTGGCACCAGATTATTTCCCGCTAAATTATTTCCCACTAAATATTTGTCATATGCAGATCTTAATGTAATTCAAATACTGGAAAATAGTGATAATTTTAATATTAGCTTTTCATAACAGGGGAACTATATACAGTATAATATTTCAAATGCAGTACATACTGAATGTGTATGTTGTCACAATATGGTGGTATATATTTCAGGCTGTGTTTGATTTACCCTCTCTGAATTGGGAGTTCAGATCGGGGAAACCATTGTGCACCAGAAGCAGCTAAAGGGTAAAAACTCGGGCGTGGGAGGAGTTCGGATTGGCCATGGAAAACGACTTCCGTATGGCTTTGAGGTGAGTCTGGTCCACCATCCAGCATCTCGAGGGGAGTTGGGGGGGTACACCACCAACACTGTTTACAGTGCGGAGAGTGTGCTGTTGACCTCAACTCGGGATGTTGTCGGTCGCTGGGCAGAGTACTTCGAAGACCTTCTTAATCCCACCGGCACATCTTCCACTGAGGAAGTGGAGCCTGGGGACCTTGGGGTGGGCTCTCTAATCTCTGGTGCTGAGGCCATGGGAGTTTGCCCAACCAGTCTACATGTGCTTTGTGGACTTGGAGAAGGCGTTCGACTATGGCCCTCGGGGAATCCTTTGGGGGGTACTCCGGGAGTATGGGGTACCAGGCCCTTTGATATGGGCTGTTAGGTCCCTGTATGACTGGTGTCAGAGCTTGGTCTGCATTGCCGGCAGTAAATCGGACTCGTTTCCGGTGAGGGTTGGACTCTGCCAAGGTTGCCCTTTTTCACCGATTCTGTATGGACAGAATTTCTAGGCACAGCCAAGGTGTTGAGGGTATCCATTTTGGTGGCCAGAGAATTGCGTCTCTGCTTTTTGCGGATGATCTGGTCTTATTAGCTTCATCAGCTCGTGATCTACAGCTCTTACTGGAGCAGTTCGCCCCAGAGTAGCAGCCGGGATGAGAATCAGTGCGTCCTGCCTCAAGTGGGAGAAATTAAAAAAATTAAGCTCTCGATTTACCGGTCGATCTACGTTCCTACCCTCATCTATGGTCATAACCTTTGGGTCATGACCGAAAGAACAAGATCACGGATACAAGCGGCCGAAATGAGTTTCCTCCGCCCTCTGGGCTCTCCCTTAGAGATAGGGTGAGAAGCTCGGTCATCCGGGAGGGACTCAGAGTAGAGCCGCTGCTTCTCCACGTCGAGAGGAGCCAGTTGAGGCGGCTCGGGCATCTGGCTAGGATGCCTCCTGGACACGTCCCTGGTGAGGTGTTCCGGGCACGTCCCACCGGGAGAGGCCCAGAGGAAGACCCAGGACACGCTGGGGGGACTATGTTTCTCGGCTGGGAATGCCTTGGTATTCCCACGGACGAGCTGGCCCAAGTGGCTGGGGAAAGGGAAGTCTGGGTCTCTCTGCTTAGGCTGCTGCCCCCGCATCCTGACCCAGGATAAGCGGAAGACAATGGATGGATGGATGGAACTGGGAGTTCAGATCGGGGAAACCAGTGGGAGTTACTAGTTGTTTTGCTGTGCTGAGCAGGAAAACTACGATTAGCAGGTGATAACATAGCATTTCGTCTTATTCTTTGCATTTAAAAAAGTTAAAGGAACATGCTCCCAAATAGAAATTGCACATTGCTGTGTGTGGCAATAGTTTTACGTGATACTATCAATGAGAAGTGCAAAAAAACTGCAACATACACCATGTTTTACATTTTTACTTTGAGGAGTACTTAGGTTTAATATCCTTATTTTAGAGAGAAAGGAAAGTAACTGCATATCAGTGCTAAACTAAAGGGTTTTGGATCATCTCTTGTTGAAAATCTAAACCACTGAACTAAGCTGTAGTTGATAGTTGTACACTACAAAGATTTTCCTTAACTTACAGATTTATGACACCTTTAATCCATTTGTGAAAACACAAAAAGGGAACATTTGTAATGTATTTTCAGTGGTCTGTGCATACTCTTCAAGAAGAGAGACATTTGTTCCCTCTTCCAGCTCTACAAAAACAGTATTACATCATTCTATTCCTGCAACCCTGGCTTTGGAGATTTGGCACCTCCATCATCCGGGCAAAATGCTTTTCTTGTGTGGTGTCCGAGAACTATCATGCTGTTGAAGGAGAAGCCTATGACGACATTCCAATACCCCTTTTCCACCACGCGATTTGGAGCCCGTTCTGGTTCCTGAATGTCATTTCGAACGGGTGACGCATGTTTCCACAGAAAAAAAGAGGTTTCAGGGCGCAAACTCTTGTTCAACTTGGGCACTGCAGAATACTTGGTTTTTCTGCACGAACCACAACATCATTCATTGGAAAACAAGTACTGCTGTGAAAACGTAACATGTATATTTTTTCCAAAATACACTTATCAAGCATTGTGTAACTAGTCCTTTCTGTTACACTCCATGCAGGTGTAACAGCCACCTGTACAGCATATACAGTTGTGTTCAAAATAGTAGCAGTTCAACTAGACTAACCAGATTAATCACTGTTTTTGGTAGAAATCATATTACTACATGGCAAATAATTTAGTAGTAGGTGTAGTAGAGTCACAGAAAACCAACAGATCCAACATGCATGCTCCCGAGTCTTGAAATTGGCGAGTTCAAAAGAGTAGCACTCTGGAGTTAAATTACTGAGGTCATTCCTTCTTTGAAATAACAGGTGTCAATCAGGTGGCTCTAATTTAAGGATGAAGCCAGCACATGTTGTATTTCTCACTGAAAACCTGACAGAAATGGGTAAATTCTGGCACTGTTCAGAACTGCGTACTTTGATTAAGACAATGATTGCAGAGGGGAAAACACATAAAAAAGTGTGGAAAATGACAGGCTGCTCGGCTAAAATTATCTCCATTGCACTCAAATGGAATGCAAAACCAGAGAGACGTAGAAGAAAACGAAAGACTGCCATTGAAAGGGATTATTGTGTCAAGCCTATTTATCACATACAAGGGAACATGGATCAGTTTACATATCAAAATACTTGAAGAGGTCATGTTGCCTTATGCCGAAGACGAAATGCCCTTTAAAGCGGGTGTTCCAACAAAATTATGACCCCAAACATATCAGTTAATGAGCAACACCTTGGTTCCAGACCAACAAAAGCAAAGTTATGGAGTGGCTGGCCCAATCCCCGGACTTAATTTGATTGAAAACTTGTGGGGTGACATCAAAAATGCTGTTTCGGAGGCAAAACCAATAAATGCAAATTCAGTTTATGCAGTAAATATTTAAGTTGCTGCTATTTTATTCAACAGTCCAGTGTTCATTTTTCTTTATTTTCTGTACTGTGATTAAAAGATTTAAATTTTTCTTTATGGTTTGATTTAGAATATAATGTGCAGTGTTCCCAATGCATGGAAATGAAAACAATTCTAAGGATTTAGAGCTCATGTTTTTTTTAAACACACTGCTATTATTTTGAACACAACTGGATAAAAAAACTCCAGGCTGGTAAGAGATGTGGAGCGATCTGGCTCACACACTTTCCATAGTCATAGTGCACGTGTACATCCCTCCTGTGTGGAAGAAAATTCATGTTCGGGACATTCATGCACTGTTTGCATTCATAAGAATTGATATGAATTCAACTTTTGAGCTTCCACAGTATGGCTCTTGTGAAAACAAGAACACTGTATTCTTAAATTTCCCATAAACATAACAAGACGGTCTTGTTCTTAAGCCTCCAATATTGTACATCATTTCATTTAGTGAGCTGAATGTGTAGTAACACCCCTGCTGTTTCGATGTAAGTAGGATCATTTAACTTAAAATTTTTGGGGCGTGATAAAATTAGAACAAATAGAAATTGGAAATTATTATTTTGCAATACAGGGTTGCACGGTGGCACAGTTGGTAGCACTGTTGCCTTGCAGCAAGAAGGTCCTGGGTTCGATTCCTGGCCGGGGGTCTTTCTGCATGGAGTTTGCATGTTCTCCCCGTGCATGTGTGGGTTCTCACTGGGTACTCCGGCTTCCTCCCACAGTCTAAAGACATGCCTGTTAGGTTAATTGGTCACTCTAAATTGCCCTTAGGTGTATGAATGAGTGTGTGCATGGCTGTTTGTGTGTTGCCCTGCGATGGACTGGCGACCTGTCCAGGGTGTACCCCGCATCTCACCCATAGACTGCTGGAGATAGGCACCAGCTCCCCCGCGACCCACTGTGGAATAAGCGGTAGAAAATGACTGACTATTTTGCAATACAAAACTGTTTTCAAAGAGATCCAACAGTCAAACTAAGCTAGTTTTGAGCAATGCTGTTATTAATGTCAGGATCATCATAGAATGAATAAATTAAATTCACCACGATTTAGCTTATTTAACATGTGCATGCTTCTGTCCAGTACAATCTCTATAAATGCGCTGTGTGAACTGTAATGCCTGAGGACATTTTTATTGCACACGATGTTGAGTCAACTCTATGAGGTCTGAGGTTTCTGTGTCATTCACAGACTGGCATGAGTGACACAGCATTTAAAGGCCCCGGCTGAATTTTGCCAGCTTGCACGCCATCTCAGGTACAATAAATGCTAGACAAGTTTAAATCTTTTCATCTACTCAATATCTACAGAGAGTGCATACATTGCGTTGCAATATTTAAAAAGCAGCATTTCCATGTAGACAGGAATAGTTTTGAAATGTGTTGAAGTAACTCCACTTCCTGTTGATGGCCTCAAATCTCCACCAGCTTCTTGATGGATGCACTCTACCCCTCAACAGCAGGCGACAAGATATCCTATTATTTACTGCCACTCGTGGTAATTGCCTGCATGCTGCAGATGCAGTGTGGAAATTAGTAGTGAGTCACTGTACTTGTGTGTGCACTTGTGTCAGTGTAACGTGGCCCCTAAGTTTACTGGTGCTTATTAGTAAACCATCTATTGAATCCAAATTTATTTAGATGCATTTCTTGCAAAATTGCTCTACAAGGTTAAACGTGACTATATTTTTTATGCCACATGATGTTAATTGAAAATTAAATATCAATAGGCAAAAACTTTTTCAGTTGATTTTTTTTATTTATTTTGTAACTGTGCTTTTATAAACATAGGCTGCAGAACTGCAATTATGAGCCCTATTTTCATACTCACTCTTCAGTCGTAAGGAAGCCTCTATCAAACAAGCCTCTATTCACACCGGTCTCCCAAATTATTGGGTAGTCAAAAAGTAATCACATCAATTTCTGGGGCCATTCTAAGGCAGCTGATGTCTGAATGTAATGTTTTCTCACTGCCTCAAATGGTCTGTGATTCACATCGATCAGCTTTTATGGTTTATTTTAGTTAATGATTTTTTTTTAAAGCGACTTTCTTAAACAGTCTTGAAGTTTTTTGTTGTAATGCCTTTCCTCTGACTGATGCAGAAAATGCGTTATAAGCTGTAAATAAATGGGCTTGGTTGTGTCTCCATATGAAAATTAAACTATTGGGGTGAAATTGGCTATTCAGATCAGCAGATGTTCACATTTAAGTTTGCAACAATACCTATGGCATTTAACCCAGTTCCATTTTTAATTTCCATATGTCCCAGTTAAGTATGTGTCCACATGTCCATTATTCATGTGTTTATAAACCATTTTAAAACTTACAACAATTATGGTTTTGTGCTTAACCTCAGTCTTATAATGACAAACAGATGCCTGAGAACCTTTTACATGCAAAACTAGGAGCCTTTTTTCCAGAGTCAATTTTTCGTCGTCGTCATCGTCTTCCGCTTTATCCGGGACCGGGTCGCGGGGGCAGCAGTCTCAGCAGAGACACCCAGACGTCCCTCTCCCCAGACACCTCCTCCAGCTCCTCCGAGGGGAGCCCAAGGCGTTCCCAGGCCAGCCGAGAGACATAGTCCCTCCAGCGTGTCCTGGGCCGTCCCCTGGGCCTCCTCCCGGTGGGACGTGCCTGGAACACCTCCCGAGGAAGGCGTCCAGGAGGCATCCGGAATAGATGCCCGAGCCACCTCAACTGGCTCCTTTCGATGTGGAGTAGTAGCGGCTCTACTCCGAGGCCCTCCCGAATGGTCGAGCTCCTCACCCTATCTCTAAGGGAGTGCCCGGCCACCCTACGGAGGAAGCTAATTTCAGCCGCTTGTATCCGGGATCTCGTTCTTTCGGTCATGACCCAAAGTTCATGGCCATAGGTGAGGGTAGGAACGTAGACCGACCGGTAAATCGAGAGCTTCGCTTTTCGGCTCAGCTCTCTCTTTACCACGACGGACCGGCACAGCGCCCCCATTACTGCGGCAGCCGCACCGATCCGTCTGTCGATCTCCCGCTCCATTCTTCCCTCACTCGTGAACAAGACCCCGAGATACTTGAACTCCTCCACTTGAGGCAGGAACTCCCCTCCAACCTGAAGAGGACAAGCCACCCTTTTCCGGTTGAGTACCATGGCCTCTGACTTGGAGGACGCTTCACACTCGGCTGCGAACCGCCCCAGCGCATGCTGTAGGTCTTGGCTAGAGGGGGCCAGTAGGACCATGTCATCTCCAAAAAGAAGAGACGAAATCCACTGGTCCCCAAACCAGACCCCCTCCGGCCCTTGGCTGCGTCTAGAAATCTTGTCCATAAAAGTTATGAACAGGACCGGTGACAAAGGGCGGCCCTGCCGGAGTCCAACATGCACCGGGAACAGGTCCGACTTAGTGCCGGCAATGCGGACCAAACTCCTGCTCCGCTCGTACAGGGACCGGATGGCCCCTAATAAAGGGCCCCCGATTCCATACTCCTGGAGCACCCCCCACAAGGCATCACGAGGGACACAGTCGAATGCCTTCTCCAGGTCCACAAAACACATGTGAACCGGTTGGGCAAACTCCCATGAGCCCTCGAGTACCCTGTAGAGGGTATAGAGCTGGTCCATTGTTCCACGGCCGGGACGAAAACCACACTGCTCCTCCTGAAGCCGAGGTTCGACTATCGGCCGGACTCTCCTCTCCAATACCCTGGCGTAGGCCTTACCAGGGAGGCTGAGGAGTGTGATCCCCCTGTAGTTGGAACACACTCTCCGGTCCCCCTTCTTATGAAGGGGGACCACCACCCCGGTCTGCCAGTCCAGAGGCACTGTCCCGGACCGCCATGCAATGTTGAAGAGGCGTGTCAACCATGACAGCCCCACAACATCCAGAGATTTGAGGTACACAGGGCGGATCTCATCCACCCCCGAAGCCTTGCCACCGCGGAGCTTTTTAACCACCTCGGTGACTTCAGCCTGGGTGATTAAAGAGTCCAACCCCGAGTCCCCAGCCTCTGTTTCCACCAGGGAATGCGTGATGGCAGGGTTGAGGAGATCCTCGAAGTACTCCTTCCACCGCCCGATATGTCCCCAGTCGAGGTCAGCAGCCTCCCACCCCCACTATAAACAGTGTTGGTGAAGCACTGCTTCCCCCTCCTGAGGCGCCGGACGGTTTGCCAGAATCGTTTCGAGGCCGACCGGTAGTCCTTCTCCATGGCCTCACCGAACTCCTCCCAGGCCCGGGTTTTTGCCTCTGCCACAGCCGGGCCGCAGCACGCTTGGCCTCACGGTACCCGTCAGCCGCCTCAGGAGTCCCACAAGCCAACCACAGCCGATAGGACTCCTTCTTCAGCTTGACAGCATCCCTTACTGCCGGTGTCTACCACCGGGTTCTGGGATTGCCACCGCGACAGGCACCGCAGACCTTACGGCCGCAGCTACGGGCAGCAGCATCGACAATAGATGCGGAGAACATGGTCCACTCGGACTCTATGTCTCCAACATCCCCTGGAAACTGGTCAAAGCTCTCCCGGAGGTGGGAGTTGAATACATCCCTGGCCGAGGGCTCCGCCAGGCGTTCCCAGCAGACCCGCACTATGCGCTTGGGCCTGCCAAGTCTGTCCGGCTTTCTCCTCCTCCAGCGGATCCAACTCACCACCAGGTGGTGATCAGTGGACAGCTCAGCCCCTCTCTTCACCCGAGTGTCCAAAACATGCGACCGAAGGTCTGATGATACGACAACAAGGTCGATCATTGACCTCCTGCCTAGGGTGTCCTGGTGCCAAGTGCACTGATGGACACCCTTATGCTTGAACATGGTGTTCATTATGGACAATCCGTGACTAGCACAGAAGTCCAATAACAAAACACCACTCGGATTCAGATCAGGGAGGCCATTCCTCCCGATCACGCCTCTCCAGGTGTCACTGTCGTTTCCCACGTGGGCGTTGAAGTCCCCCAGCAGAATAATGGAGTCCCCGGGAGGGGCACTATCCAGCACCCCCGACAGGGACATCAAGAAGGCCGGGTACTCCGCACTACCGCTCGGCCCGTAGGCCGAAACAACAGTCAGAGACCTATCCCCGACCCGAAGGCGCAGGGATGCCACCCTCTCATCCACCGGGGTAAACCCCAACACGAGACGGCTGAGCTGGGGGGCAGCAAGCAAACCCACCCCAGCCCGCCGCCTCTCCCCGTGGGCCACTCCAGAGTAGAAGAGAGTCCAGCCCCTCTCAAGGAGATGTGTTCCAGAGCCCACGCTGTGCGTGGAGGCGAGCCCGACTATTTCTAGTCGATATCTCTCGACCTCCCGCACAAGCTCAGGCTCCTTCCCCCCCAGCGAGGTAACATTCCACGTCCCTAGAGCCAGCCTAAGCATCCGGGTATCGGGCTGCTGAGGTCTCCACCTTCGTCCGCCACCCAATCCTCTTTGCACCGGTCCCTCACGGTTCCCCTGCAGGTGGTGGGCCCACTGGGGGATGGCCTCGCGTCTCTCATTCGGGCTTGGCCCGGCCGGGTCCCGCGAGGAGCAACCCGGCCACCAGGCGCTCTCCGACGAGTCCCGACCCCAGGCCTGGCTCAAGGGTGGGACCCCTGCTCGCCCTACTGGGCGACGTCACGTGCCTCGATATATTTGTCCTCATTAAGGATTCTTGAACCGCTCTTTGTCTGACCCATCACCTAGAGCCTGTTTGCCCTGGGAGACCCTACCAGGGGCATTTAAGCCCCAGACAACATAGCCTCTAGGATCATTTGAACACTCAAACCCCTCCACCACGTTAAGGTGGCGGTTCCAGGAGGGGAGTCAATTTTTTTAAAGCATAAATGGGAGACACATAACAAGGGTGTGACATCTAGTTTTCCACACTCGTCTGGTACAATTGTACATACCAGTAAGCACCATTAGTTAAATCTGACTGTCATAGTTGGTGTTTAATTTATTACATACAGGTTGTCATCTCTGTGGAGCTTTTAGTCTTTACCTCCTTTTAGTTTCCTGATCTCTATGTTTACTTTAATGGGGTCTTTTTGTTCACACTAATACGATTACATCCATAAATACCATAAAAACTCTTCTCAGTTTATTTTCTTTAATTATTGTGAACATGATCCACATTGTGATGATCCACAGGGCCCTGTCTTTCAGTGTTTCACCCTTTCTCTCTCCTAGACATGGCGATTGACTGAGCTTTACTGTAACTAAATATATGTGCTCTCTTTTAGACTCTAACCTTGAAAACTGGCTCAGAGTTTATATGTTCTTTTTTTCTAGGTGAAACGACTAAAGGAGCTACATCCATTAACATTTACCTTTTCCTTCCCATAGAAAGTACTACTGGATCAGTGCTTCTTTGTTCTCTTTGTGTCTCTGCTCTGTTCTCTCTAACCCCCAGTCGGTCGTGGCAGATGGCCGCTCACACTGAGCCTGGTTCTGCTGGAGGTTTCTTCCTGTTAAAAGGGAGTTTTTCCTCTCCACGGTCGCTACATGCATGCTCAGTACGAGGGATTGCTGCAAAGTCAATGCCAGTGACTGTCCACTGTCTCTACATGCTCATCCGGGAGGAGGGAATGCTGCAAGTCACTGACTGGATGCAATCTGCTGGGTTTCCTTAGACAGAAAAACTTTTTATCCAATTTGAATAAATAACTGAATCTGACTGCACTGTTCAATGATTAAGATTAATTGGAATGTATGTATCTGACTTTTGTGAAGTGCCTTGAGACAACATGTGTTGTGAATCGGCACTATATAGATAAAACTGAATTGAACTGAATCTTCCAGTTCAGTGTTGGTCTCATCTGACCATTGGTTCTCTCACAGGCTGTTGATTAACAATGTTCTTAATTCACAAATAAACCTCTGTTGCTCTCTTTCTTCTATAGTATTTTTTTTTTAATAGAACAAAAACATTATGACCAAATCAAATAACTGGTTAAACAAAACTATGAGTTGTAATCTTCATTTTTTTTTCTAAAGACTATGCAAAATACTTAGGTATCTTCCTCCAAACAAACAAAACACTTTTATTATTTGGTTTGTTTTCTGTTCAATATAATTTCTGAAATTCCAATGAAAGCTATGTAATTTGATGCTTTTTCTACATAGTAGGATTAGGGTTGGAATAGGAAACTAAATGTGCTTATGGCTTTTCTTTTGATAACTCACAGGATTTCTTCATAAGATGGTCTATTTGAGTTCATTTCTGTTTTATATATCTTTTCTCTCTTTTTGAGAAGGACTATCATATGTTCTTCCATCTTTAATTAAAATGAATGCTTATCTGATGTTTCTTATTCAATCCCTGAGAGAAGTAAAATTAGTTTCAGAATCTGCGATAACCATTTAAGTGCATATATAAAAGAAAGCTGAACATAATAGTAGGACAAAAAGTAAGAGTGTGTGTATATATTGTATTACTACAGTAATTACACTCTGTGATGAAGCTGTCAGTCATCTGCATGGACAAAGAGGCATTATTAGCATGTGTAAAACCATCTTCATGTCTCTCTTTGTTCCCATCGTTTTCTTTTTGTTGCAGGGAATCTCAAACAATAATAATATTCAGTGTCACAGCAAAGCCTAATGAAAGCATTATCATACAACTAAATTAAATTGCAAATTCTGTTTTAAATCTCACCTCTGTTGGAAGACTTTTATGTGGTATTTCTTTTAAAAAAATAGGGAAATGATGATGCAAAATGTTTGCAGCTCAAATTTAACTCCAGACTAGTTAAAGATTTAGGGAACACCTCGCGGGATATACTGTAAGCATGCATTATTGATCAGTGTGACCACCTCAGGCGTGCTAGTAGTGCAATAATTGCCTGTTATTTTTGAAGCTACAATTCCCTGGAATAGCAAAGCTGATGGTGAATTAAAAGAAAGCGTTTGGTTTTACCACCATTTTTCTATGTAATTTTAATGTTTCAGCTCTGTCCTTCAGTAGATTTCAGATTTTTATTTGTATTCACATGACATTCCCCCCACCTTTGACTGCATGTGGCCTGAATCTGAAATCGTGAGCTTATGAATGCATCTTCCATGCGCATACCCACGCTGCAACTATCATTTAGTGCTCCTCTGCTCTGATCAGTGTGCATGAGAAAATTCTTAGACAACTGTGGAAGCATCTGCTTTGATGCAAATGGTGTCAGAAATTTCTGCTCTGTAAATGAGGATCTCAGCACGCGGCAGTGCGTCTCCTCAGAACTCCAACTTGTTTATGTGCTTTCAGCTTCTGTGATATTAATGTCGTTCCTTCTCCCTTCTTTTTCCCATCACAACCCCCTTCTGAACCCCCCCCCCACACACACTTACACACACGTTGTTTCCTGGAAGGTTTTGCCAGCCATACTGCAGAAGCATTGCTGTATCTTACCTGACAAGCACGCAGGTAAGGACCAAGCAGAGGGTCCCCTCTCTGCTAAACACACAAGTCTGAGACAAAAGCAGAGTCACTCGTGGTTTTAATGAGGTGGTGGTGATGCTTTGCTTTGGATAGTCAGATGAGGAGGGGAGGGAGATGTGAGATTTGTTTAACTGTTTTTGTCTGGGTTGTGTACATCTGCAAGCTCACCCAGCCCGATGGCTATATATATCATAAACCTTTGATATTTTCTGTTGTTATTCTCTGTCCACACAAATCTGGTTTCAGTTTATTATTGTCATTTCAACTTTAGCATTGTCATTATCTTTTGACTAATTGCCAAATTCCATCACTGTCGGAAAGAGGACAGTTTTGAGAGATGCACCGAGAACTCAGCAAGTGAACCGAATGATTTTCATCAAGGCCCCTGACCGATGACTTGCTGGTCAGAAACTAAACTAATCAGAGCCTTTTGAAATCAGTGAAGCTTTTCTCCTACAAATCCACCAGGCTTCAGTGTGGATGCCATTACTAAGTGGGAAAGATCAAAGTTGACTATTACCAGTAATCTGTTTAAAAATTAGAGTAGAGGAGGCATAGAGATATGCACATGGTCCGTTTTATATCTGCGGTTTATTCAGGCTGCAAGTGAGAGCAGATAACAGGAAAGCAGTTCATGTTACAGTAAAGTTGCTCTGTTTTATCTTTTAAGCTTTCAAAATCTGTCTGTTATAGAATATGCTGAACTTAGAAATGTTGGCAGCTTTTTGGAAAGGTGAGAATTGATGTAATGTTTTACATTCTCTTGAATAACAGTTTAGTAATGTCATGGTTTGGTTTTGGGGTGGACCGAAGCGCAGACAAGAGCGAAGCAGCAACATTCTGAGCAGTCTCTGTTTTATTTCCAAAAAGATCAAAAAGGGGAAAACAAAAACACTGCAGCTGTAACAGAGGCAGACATCCAAAACACTTACAGCATCGGCAGGAACACACGACTCAAGGCTTGGACGAGGGCAACGAACGAGGGTGAGAGACGAGAGGAACCAGCAGCGAACAAAGAGCACAGACCAACTAATATACAGAGAAACATGAGGGGGGAAAAAAAAGGAGCAGGTAATCAAAGAAACAGAGAACAGGTGTGACATTTACGCAGGGAGAGAGAGGGAGCAGGTGAACCTAATAACACTAAGACCTGAGGGAAGGGACTAAACAAGGCAGTGAGCAGAGCTAATAAAAACTATAGACCAAGATAAATAAAGCTAAACATGAATTAAGGTAAACTGAGAAACTGGGGGTAACAACAACCTAGGAACTTAGCAAATTAGAAACCATAAGAAACCCCGTCTATAAAGTAAACAAACCCAAACAAACACTGACTGAACCAAACTGAAGATGAAGCAGAGGAGAACACACTGGGAGACAGAAGAAAATCAGAACTGTAGGAAAAAACAGAAAACATGAATACAAAACCATAAACAAGAAACCTCTGGTTAACAAAACACAAGTCAAAAATGTCACATCCTGACAAGTAATGCTAGTTGTTCACTACACTATTAATCATACAAGCTACTAAACTCTGTCTTGTCTTTCATTTAAAATATTTATAAAACACAGTTTTACAGCACACAGTGGGATGTCACCCCTGATCCTAATATAAACAATAATAAGCACTCAGGGCATAAAGGCAAGAATCAAATATTTTATTTTACTATCATTGTGCTTACAGGAAAAGCAGAATTGGTATCAGCAGATAAAAGCTCACAAAACCACAGATCGGAAATCGGACACAAAACTCTAGTCGGTGCATCTCTAGTTACTTTGACAAAAGGAAGGAAGCATTTGGGAGCAGTTGCTGTGACTTGTGAGTATGATGAGCTTCTTCACATCATTGCAGGTATGAAGAGGTTGCTGATGAAATTGAAGAGCAGGGAAATATTTTCAGGTACCTGACCACAGTTCTTATAATAATGACTTCTTATGTACCTCTTTAAGGTGCTCTCTTGGCAACTCAACCTCCCTAGTCTCTTTATTGCAGTGAGACTGCATGCATGGGTTCACACACCATTAATTTCATTGTCAAAGCTTCAGATGCTGTGCTGGGTTTTGTTTCTTGTAGCTCATGTCAATTTTGCTATGTTTATAATATTCCTTTCAAGATCACCTTGTTCTTCTGTTTGGCATTTTGTTTAGTTTTTTTAGTTGTTATAACTTCATATGGCTTGATGTGAAAGATAGAAACACTGGAGGGTGGAGCTGCAACCTTGAGTGAAATTCTTTGAAAGTTGTTATCAGGCACATTTGACAACTTGAAGTCATTTTATAGTGGGAAAAAAATGTTTGACATTTCATACAGGTGAGATTAGCTTCGCTTATGGGTAAAGTAACCTTTTCAGTGTAATTCAAAACATGAAAATGCACTGGATTTGCATAGGTTTTAAAATAATGCAAGATGGGAATAGATGGTTGTTACAGAACAGCCCTTGCTTTATTGCTCGCAAAATCAATCATATACAGAAATTTAACTAAAAGTTTTATTTCTTCCTTAGACCCAGTCCTTAAGGACCCCAAAAATTCATTTCTCAAATGGTGTGTTTATGTGTAGTGTCTTGTAAAAATATTCATACCCTGTGAATTTTGTCTTTTTGTGACATTAAAATGAAAAAGTTCAATGTAACTTATTCTGATTCCATGTGAAAGACCAACACAAATTAACACTCAATCATGAAGCAAAAGAAAATTGATACATCATTTGGCGAGTCCTACCGAGTCGATACTTCGCAACATCCTTTCAACAGCCACCCCAGTCTCAAGTCTTCTGAGGCCTCTAACAGGTTTTCTTTCAAAATAGCCCTGTATTTAACTCCACCCATTCTCTAATGGGACAGCTTCCTTATCCCTGCTGAGAAAAGACTGTGTCTTCTACATGACTTATGGAAAATTGTAAACAGGACTTCTGGCTTTCTTTGAAAAATGGGGTTCTTCTTGCCATTCTTTTATAAAGACCAGATTTGTTGAATGCACAACAGAATCTCTTACCAGAGCTGTGGATCTCTGCAACTTCTCCAGAGTCATCATTGGCTCCATGCCTGCTTCTCTGTATAATGCTCTTTACCTGCCCTCTCAGTTTAGGTCTGTTCTCATTTCTTGGTAAGTTTTGAAGTGTGCTGCACACTTCCCATTGTTGGATAATGGACTGAACATTTATTTGAGAGATGTCCAAAGTTAGCAAAATGTTTTATACGCATCAATACGTAAGAGTTCTCTCCAACTTTGTCCTCTGCCTGTCTGCGATAGTCCTTGGTCTACGTGAGACATCATTTTCCGTTCACTTGAGAATTATGTGCAATTTAGTGTTGATTTCAAGAAAAATATTTTAAAATTTGTGGTTGTAATGTCAAAATGTAAAAAAAAATATTGGAGATCAATACTACCTAAGGCACTGTACTTGCATTCAACTTTTCCAGAGATTTTGGGACAAATTTGTCTTTGATAGAGCTAACCTTGCTTTTACTTTAGGGTTTTGACATCTGTATTCATGTACCCAGTTCTATAGAGGCATGTGAATGCAAGCTTGATAGCAAAATTAGTCTGGCTTCATAAGCTTGCATGTTCATTTTGGGTTGGGAAAAGCAGTTCACCCCTCTGCAAATGTCCTTATTCTGACAGATTATACTTATAAAAAGTACACGCAGCACATCATTTAGACACCTAAGCAGTGGTGCATCAAGAAGCCTCTGATTTTGTAAAAAAAGGCTTCCATTAAAGTTTATTGATCACAGCTGAGCCAAATGTAACATCTAAATTTGAGCCAGGGCTGCTGCAAAGTAGTGCTTACCTTGGCATCATGTTGCCATGGTAACACCGCTTAGATAGATGCAAACCTGATGTTTAGTCCATTTGTAAGAAGCATTACTCATTTGCAATGTTGTTGGATCTTGTATCTAAAGATGCTAACCAGATGTTTTTAGTTAATACTTACATCTGCTGATGATACTGATTAGTAAGTACATTGATTCTAACCTGATCTGACAACAGATTTGAGGTTAAGCTTTAAGGTGGAGTTAGAAATGTTTATTAGTGAGCATGACTGTGGAAGCAACAACAAAAACCTCATTTAATCTGCTGGTGACTGTGATTATATGCTGCATTCTCTGTGTCCTTATGTCTATATTTATGTGCTTTGCTCTGCTACATTATATTGAGTTAGGGCGCCCTCTTCCGGCCAATATCCCAGATCTCGCAATTTGTTCCTGTACTCAGAAATTTCTCCCATCTGTTTTCAAATTCTGCTCTGTGCTTTGACAGCATTTGGTGAAAAACTGAAGGGAAGAGGGTTATCTTTCACTCTGGATGTTATTAGCATGCCAAATCTGCTCCTAATGGAGTCCATATATAGAACCTCTTGTGCTGATGAGCACTCTGTATTTCTATGCTCCTCATTCACAGGCCTTTTCTATTTATAGCCGTTAATTAGTGTGTGAATATTTGACAATTTCTGGTGCCTCTTTTTATGTCTATGGTTAATTTTTTTGCATCCTGCCATCATGGTCTTCCTGTGCCTTGGTTGAAGCCAAATCCTTGTTTTAGTGATGCAGAGATACATGAGCACATGCTCAGAGTCACTGAATGAGGATAAGAGGGGTTTTGCTGCAGAGAGCAAGTAAGTCTCAGTAAAAGTTTTGCTCAATCTGTCAATTTATATAGGTGTCACTGTACTACAATGGGGTGTGACAACTATACTAATAAACAATTATATTGCCCTTTTCCATATAAGAACATTTTATATAGCAACTTTAGTCCTGTTATTCTTAGTTTCTTTTGTTTCTCTGTTAATATCTAGTATTTTTATACTCACATGCATATTTACAAATTTATCTATTATGTGCTGCCTCCTTGTTTAAATTCCTGTTTATTGTAGTTAAGCTTTGTGTTATTGTCCTCCATATTTTAAGACCAGGACCTTGCTGTGTGATAAATATTCCTATTTACTAACAGCATTTAACACTTGTTGTTGCATGATTTTATAATTGGAGGGCACCAAAAGTAGTAGCTTTGCGTGCAGGCTACCCTAAAAAGACAATATATGGACATGTTAAACTGCATATGATATTGGTGTGTTGGAGAAATGATCTAATAGTTGCAGGATAGTAGCTCTCCAGGGCCAAACTTGGGCACCTCTAAATTTCATCAAGTCATCCAGGTCCTGAAGCAGCACAGCAGCCCCACAGCATCACACTAGCACCACCATGTTTGACTGTTGGTATGATCTTTTTCAAAAAAGCTGAGTAACTTTCACACCAGATGTAATGGGAGGCAAGCTTTTCAAAATGTTTCCACTTTCCCAGACGGATAAATGTAAATAACATTTATCAGAAGAAGAAATCTTTAAGAGTGCAAATACATTTTCACAGCACTGTACCAAGCCGACAATGGACTTTGGCATACATTATGTTTTACTTGGTAAAAAAAAATTAAACCTTGATTAAAGCATACTACATCAAAATACAATAAATTAGATCAGGAAATGACACAAGCTGTTTTTAGCAGAAAAAAAACTATTTTTGCTATTTTTTGTACGTTTAGGCTAATTAAAAGTGTTTGTTTTTTTCCCCCGTAAAAATATCTTTACCTGTGAAGAAACTTGCGTTTGTGTGTTTGCAAGCACAGCTCATACCCTTTTGTTCTGAAGTGCTCTCCTGAAAACAAAATCAGGAGCCAGATAGTACTTGCCCCCAACATTATCAAAAAGTGAATGCATTTGCAACACACAAAACTGTTAATTAGCTGATCCACTACTACAGCGGTGTGTTTTGTGAGTGTTTAATGTTGTAGAATCTGTCTGGGGACATGTTGCCATGAAAACAGCCTGGAGGACTTGGGGCTTTCAGATGAGATATAGTGAGGTGAGGAAACAACAGAAAATTTGTGTGAAAAACCTCACAGTGCTTCCTGTAAGAGGGCTTTTTAGTCCTAATCTTACTAACTGTCCCGATTCTACGTACCTCTGTAGTCGGAAAAGTTCCTATTTGTCCCCGTTCAGAGACAACAGAAGTTCCTGAACTATATCAGTTTTAATGGCCTGTTTGCCTTATGGAGCCTCTGTCAGGAGTCACAACACGTCCATCTTAATGCTTCACACGTCCTGCCTGAGCCTCTTCATCCCGCTGCGAATCTCTCTGACACAAGAATGAATCAGCAGCTGCTCTATTAGCTCACGTAATTAACAGACGGGCTGTCGCCTTCCTCTGTGCCATTGTATTAAACACTCTCAGTACATCCTCCGCCACATTTCAGACACTTTGCTACAAAAATATAAAGCATATTCAGAACTTGTTTAAACTTTATTTGCAGAGAAAAGAACCAATTGATGAGAGCTGGCAGTGTAATTCTTCCCTAATTCCTGCAGTGAGTGTTTACTGTCGACAACCAGCTCATCAGTCTCTCCTGCTCTCTCTCCTCCGCTGCACTCCCTCCAGCACCACAAATCCATGCTCACTGAACTGTTAAAAGAGTGGGTAGCTTTGCAGCAAATCTTTTTTCTCTCCATATACAGACAACAGGAGCCCAAAAATAATAGTACACCAAAAATACGGATATAATGCATCATAAGTAGAACTAAAACAATTTATCAATGCCTAACATAATTGATCCTTTCGAAGAGTGGCTGGCAGAAGCATTTTTGTTTCATGCTGCTTCACCTAACCTAGCAAAGTTGTTTAGTTGTCATCTTTGTAGCTTATAACAAGCTGGTTGTCTCTGCTTGGAGACAGTTAGCTTTTAAATCTATGCAAATTCAAATTACAAATAATACAGCATGCTTGAGGAACTAACCAGCTTCCTTGGCCCTGCTGAAGAATCCCCACAGCATGATGTGGCCACCACCATGTATCAAAGTGAGGACATTGCATTTTGCATGTTTATTCTGCTGCAACATGACTTGGTAAATTATAAACAAGACTTGTTACAGTTTCTGTTGAACAATGGCTTTCTTCTTGCCAGTCTTCCACAAAGGCTTCATTTAATAGTTGTGTTGACAGACTCTCCTACCTGAGCTGCAGATCTCTGCGGTTTCTCCAGAGTTAACATGGTGCTGGCTTCTCTGTTTAAGGCTCCCCTAACCCCGTGTTTCATTTTAGGTGGACGAAGATGTCCTGATAGGGTTGCAGTTGTGTCATACTCTTTTCATATTCAGATTTTTTATTAAAAGATTTCTGTTTGAAGCTTGTGATGTTGCTTTATAACATAACCCTGCTTCAAACATCTCCACAACTGTATCCCTGACCTGTCTGCTTTGTTTCTTGGTCTTCATGATGCGGTTTGTTCACTAAAGTTCTCTTACAATCCTCTGAGGCCTTGGATTTTCACACAGGTGAACTCTATTTAATAATAGGGTGACTTCTGAAAGCAATTGGTCTCACTGGATTTTATAGAGGAGCATCAGAGTAAAAGGCTAAATTAAAATGCCTGTCACAGACTTGTCTCTTGTCACTGCCTGTCTAACCCTTTAAGCCCCACATTTGTGGTCGAATGTGACAAAATGTGGAAAAGTTCAAGGGATAGGAATTACTTTTGCAAAGTGCCATTTCCTCTACAAGTCAGTTTCTGTCAAACACTTTTCTTTTGTCCAACACAGTCACTAGTGGAAAATGTCACTGTTTAACATTTGCAAAAATCAGGTATGAGCAAGCCACCACAAACCTTTTTCTGTTTTGCTTATAAGAAGTAACACGTTATATATAATAATCTTTTAAATGTTTCTGATCAAAAGTTTTTTATGGTTTCCAAAATGATTTTTTGAGTGTATTTTCACTCATTTTCTATTCAATCCTTGTATCTGATCGTGACTGCATGTTGTGCAGTGGCCTTACTCAGGACTTGAGAGATTCATCATGTTTTAGTTGATATCTTCTGCCTGACAGTTTCAAGCTAACAGCTCTTTAGGAATCACCTTAGTACTAACTTTTTGATCTCTGTTACAGTTGTGTTTTTGTAAAGCAATGCTGGAGCAAAAGTTCCTAAAGATCAGTTGAAACTGATTCTGTCTACTATGTGTAGACAGGCTCATCCACTGAGTTAAAATGTTTTCATTTTAGGTTTGAATAGTTTGAACATAACTCACAAGTTACGTGCTGGAGTATAAAATCTGAGAAGGCAACAGCCACTGTCCTAATAAAAAATCTGAAGATCTTTACAAAGCCTAGGGAAATTACACAACCTTATAATTAAAATGATGTTCATAGATCAACTGTACGTAAATGCAACCTTTTATGTAATTCAAAGTCTTGCATATAAAGTGCATGTTTTTGTTGTGTTTACCCCTGTGGAGACTTTTGCCATTAGTCTGGAGTACCCCTGACATAATGAGTAAACCAGAGAGGAAGGTTTGATTTAACACAGAGTCTATGAGTCATTGAGCTATCTTATTAATAAATGAATGACAGTGTCATGGAGTTTAACCAAAAAGGCAAACCATTTCTGTTGCTCTGCTGAAAAACCTTTGATTTTTTCCTAGTCTCCTTGCCTTCCTCCTCAATGGCTCCCTGATTACTTCAACACACACTAACAAATGAGCACACATTGTTTCTGCGCTCATTAACAATCAGTACGCAACCTATACCATCCACATAATTAGAGTAGAGCTATAGGATGTTTGTGTTGTTGCAGCGGTAAAAAACGATCTTATTCCACTTGTACTGTTCGCTGACAGAATTACAGTGCCTTGTCAAAATATTAATTCTGGTTGAACTATTTTTCATTTTGTTACAATCCAAGATTAAAATGTATTTTGTTGGGATTTTAAGGCATAGCCCAACATTAAGTGGTTTTTAGAAAAGGATACATATTTTTTAAATAAAAATCTGCACAGTGTGGGGTGCAAATATATTCCTTTTAATCTGATACCTGTCATGATTTGGGTTTTGTTTGGTTTGTCCCTGGTTGTGCTTTAGTTTCTGATTATTGTTTTCTCGTTTATGTTCTGTACGTTATGTTTTCTCCCGATTAGTTTGTATCATTGGATTTCTGTTTTGTCCCAGTCATATTTCATTTTCACTCCCTGCATCTGTCAACCTGTAATCAGCTTCATTCGGTCCACCTGCATCATGTAATCAGTGTTCTCGTTTCACCTGTACCATGCACCATATGTACTCAATCATTCTGTTTACTCATCGCGGCAACATCTCTTCTCTTTGTCGTTCATGCCTGTAATTAATTACTACCTCCACCTTGGAGTTATTTGCTTTGCGTAGCTTAAAATAAACCATCTCTACTTACGGTTAAGATGCCTGTCCATCTGCATTCTGGGGTCCTCCACCACGCCACACCTTACAATACCTTTAAGTAACATTAAACCAAATACTTTCAAAACAGGCCTAATTAGTAAATAGAGTGTATCTGTGTTCAATTTAATCTTGGTATGAATACAGTTCTTCTGTGATGGCCTCAGAAGTCTCTTAGAGAACATTATTGCACAATAGCATCATGAAGACCTAGAGGAACCTAAATTGCCCTGAACATCTCAAAGAGCACTGTTCAATCATCTGAAAATAGAACAAATATGGCACAACTGCTTGCGAGCACTGACTGCAGTAATCAGAGAAACAACAAAAATACCTATGGTAACTCTGGAAGAGCTCCACTACTCAGGTGAGACAATCTGTTGACTGGGCAACTTTTTGTATGCATTTCACAACTTGGCCTGTATAGAAGAGTCACAAGAAGAAAGCCATTGCTAAAAGAAAGTAATAAGAATTTCTGTTTAAGGTTTAAACAAGCCAATGCAGGGAGCACAGCAAACGTGTGGAAAAAGTCTTTCAGTTAGATGAGACCAAAACTGAAACTTTTGGCCTACATGTATAACATTATGTGGCAGAAACCTAGCACTTAACATTGCCCACATGGTGAAACATGTGTGTGTCAGGAAAATGTTGTGGAGATGCTTTTCTTCAGCAGGAACAGGAAAGCAGGTCAGAGTTGATGAGAAAATAATAGAGCTAATTGCAGAGCAATTCTGAAAATAAGCTGCAAAAGACTCGGGACTGGGGCAAAGGTTTACATAAATTCATCAAATACATGCTCATGCCCCATTTTTTACATTTTATTTGCAAAAACAAGTTAGAAAACTCTAGATGTATTTCCTTCTACTACCCAATTACGGGCTACTTTGTCTTGGCCTATCACATAAAATACATATAAAATACATTGTGTATTGTGGTTGTATTGTGACAAAATCAGAAAACATCTAAGGTATATGATTGCTTTTGCAAGTCTAGTATTGACAGATGTAAATACTGTACTGAGATAATGAAAGACCAAAGAATGAGACATTTTACTTTCTTCAAATTAGATTAAGCAACAATAAACATGTTTATACGTGTTGGAGGCTGAATTTTATGTTTGGATGTATTTCTTTGACACAAAAAAAGTGAAAGGAAGCAAACAAACCAGGCATTTTTTTCTGGAAAGCCAAGAGGAAGCTGCAACTTACTAACTGCATATTAATACCTCTTGTTTTCATGGAAAGCCTTGATAGAATTGGGGTTGCAAGGTGAAGGAGACGGGTGATTGTAAAAGCTTATCTGTAATCTCTAGCATGGTTGACCAGTCACATTGCTTTTTGCTGTACAAAGTTACCTGAAAATATATCTATGCATAAAGGCGCTGAAAACATGTGAAACAGTAATCTGTGCTGATACGGAAGAGAAGTGTACTCTAAAGATAATCAAAGCTGGCACATGGACATAAAAACGGCACAAAAATACTTTCTAGGAGGTTTATATCTTTACACTTTGAAAAACTCCCATGCGACTAAAGAAGGGTGAATGTTTGTAATTTTAGGGGAGTGAATATGATGGTGTAGAGTTTAAAACACTACACCCGTAGGCCTGATCAGACTTCACCACTGTCCTTTCGGACTTTTTGCTATTGGAAGTATTGATAGATTTGCAAAATTGCTTGTATTAATCTTTTGATTAAAGGATTCATGGGCTGAGCATCGTGTTAAGATTTTAGATGAGCTACAGACAAAAATTTATTGGGGAAAAAAAATCTACTCTATGAATTCTACCTTAACAAATTCAAACTAGTTCCCTGCACACCTCTCTGTTCAAAATGAACAGATCACTCACTCAGGTCATCTCAGGCTTTTCCTAAGGTCAGTAGTTTCTGAGACAATACAATATTTTTAAATAATCACTGTACAACTTCTGGAGTTGTTGTCATACAAAAAGTCCAACAAGCCATATACCTTGGGGGTCAAATGATCTGTGGAAAGATACAGAGATGCACCAATCAGAGATTTTGAGACTGATTTCCATACTCCGAGTTTCAAAGGTCTGATCTGCCAGTAAAGGTTTTAGCTGTTTCCAATTTCCTTTTGGTAGATCAGGGCTGGCCAACTGTTAAATCACTCAACTTCAATCTGATTTATCCAGGGGCTTAAAAAAAAAAACTGTGACAAACTAAATAATATCTATAAAGCATGACTATTTTGAATGATAGGTTGGGCTTTACCTCAAGAAAATATATATTTATCCTGTATGGTGTGTTGCCCCAACGCTTCAATGTCAGACCAGAAGAGAGGAAGGCAAGGCTTTTCTAAAATGCTTTTTCTATTTCCTGCTGGTTTCCCTGCAGCCTATGTTGTTGTTGTACTCAATGCTCTGAACACGTTTTCCCACTGCTGCAATTACACTAAGGCAACACCACTTATCCCATCTCTCATTATAAACACAGCAGCAGTTCTAAATAGATGGCACTTGTATAGTAGCCTGGAGCTCCTTGACACCTGACAAGAAGAGTTAAACACATCTCTTGTTTGAACCTTGCGAACAATGCAACATTGAATATACGTTTTTATTAGTCCTGCATTTGTTACTGCATGTAAACATTTGCTTGCACATGTGCACCCCACAGTCCCACTGTTCTTTCAAAATGACCAAAATAAAAACAGGAAAAAGCCAGTTTCATTGTAGACATTTGTCCTACTTTTTGCTGTTGTCAGATGTTTAAGTCCTGTGAAATGGGTGATAACTCACACTATCACCTTTAACAAAAAGAAACATTTTCTATGCCTGTCAGCCTGCATTTTTGTCTGTGTAGTATTTACCATGGCTCAGATTTAGTTTTGGTGCTATTATTGTGACAAATAACTGCAGCCATGTCTGCTTCCAACAGCCGTTTGTTTTCAGAGGAAAGGATATCATCAGTGGAGGAGCTGCAGTGGTCCGGCAACTGGCTGTGAAGCTAGCAATAATTAGATTTTTTAGCATGAAACCAAGCATGGGAGAGACCCTCAAATTGAGACTCTGCTCTGATTTTCACTCTTGAACAAATATTAAAAAAATAAATAAGTGAACAATTAAGTGTAGATATAGATTATAATTTTTATGCAGAAAAAAATACTTTGCATTTTATGTCAAGCTTTTTTTTATTGTCTAAAGCTCTGTTATATTGCAAAACATTACTGAAATTTGCTATCTTCAGCTATATGTGCTATATGGAAAACCCCTAAGAAGTTTCCAGTTGACGCTTACCACCCATGGCATGACGTCCATAATGCACATGTGCTGTTTGCTGTATTTCGGCACTAGAGTTACAATACAAATTGTATTATATACGTGGAGACTCAATTTTAAGTGACAACTGAATGATGCAACCCTTTAGCTGATTCATTTAGACATAAAATCATTAATTAAAGTTGAAAATGATTCAGATTGTTAACACTATTAAAAATATCAGGTGTCTATACAAATGTTTTGCAGCAACTTGTGATTATATAAGGATAAAAATGCAGTGCAGCTTTGTCATTTTTTCTTTTCCTGCACCACAATTACCAACAGCTTTCAGCAGATGGTATTTTATTTTGCACAATCTGTGTAACTCAAACAGTTTTTTTCTTGGAGAATACTATTTGCTCCGGCTGTAGCTGTTACAACTACACATAAATATGAGTAACCCTTCCCTGATATGCATGCATAAAGCCTCAATTCAGTATAGGCAAACTGTGTCAGCGCAGAAAGAGGCTATTTGCCCAGGAATGTTGTTTGTGGATCAGATCTGCCTTTGCTCAATGTTTAAAATTAAAAGGACTAAAGATCAGATTTGTACACATTAGGGACCTGCAATCATATTATTGTGGATATGGAAAACAACCCATTTACTTTCACTTTTTCTAAGTATTTTCTTCTTTTAAAATTTTTTTTATAATTTTGAACAAGAGTTGATGCTCAAAGGGAGATTAATCTGTCTTTTGTCACTGTATGCAAATTCTTACAAAACATGATAAAATGACAAGTAGAAACCGTTTAATTTAGTTTGTGACACTGTGTGTTATTTTTATTGCACAAAAAGACCTCAGGTTCATTTAATCTGTAATGGTTTGAGCTCTGCAGCAGAGCAATGTGGGGAATAACTGGCAAAGTATGACCCTCGCTGCTTTTGTAATGATGTCCTGCCTGCTTGATTGCGCCTCTTACGGCCAGAACCATGCCTCTGACTGGTCAGATGACAGAAGATGACCAGTGTCATTTTACAGTTCATCGGGGAGATTCAGGTGCATTTGGGTGTATACAAATAATTATAAGGGTCAAAACATAAAACAAACCACTGAAGTGTCTATTTTTCATGAATATATTTATGATAAAAATGTTAAGTCAAATGTTTACTGTTGTTAAGAGGCAGAAGATGGTTAGTTTTGAAGTATCTGCTACTCCTCTACTTGTCAGATGTAAGTATTAAAAGCACATTCATAGGTTTTGCAGTGTAAAAGTACAGTTAGAACCAGAAAAGGAGAAATTTAATGTCCGCCTTTAGGTCATCAATGTGCACCATACAAAAGACAACATAAACGTATCCTTCTCTTAACCCTAGAACACCAGACATAGCATCTCAGAGACAGCTACCTCTTTAGCAATGTTTATACTTTTCTTTAAAAAAACACTATGTATGTATGAAAGGAAGTCCTTGTTTTTAAATTCTCAAAGGAAAAAAACAATTATATTTAAAAAAATTTGAATTTTCTAATTATTAAATCTTGTGTCATACTTTAAAGGGTTAATTTTATGTTGAAACTATGTTTTTTGACCACAACCCATGTTACCATTGCCTGACCAGCACACCAGTGCATGAATTATATATGAAAGCTTAAAATGCCTAAAAAACATTTAAATTGCCTATATATCCTTTTATGGCTATAAGTAATAAACGTAGAGTTAAATTATGCTGAATTAAAAACATTATGGATTGAAGAATATTTATATCCTTGACATTATTTTACTTTTAAAATGTTGGCTGTAATTATCAATATTATTATCAATAATATTGCCTATAAATACTTTAAGCAACAAGGTCATTTCCGAACTCTTAGTTTTGTTGTGAGGCAATAATGAACAGAAATTTACAGCAACAATCATTTAGAAACTAAATACATTATAAGCATTATGCATATAGGGTAAAGTGACTCTACTCTAAAGGCATTGTCTAAATACAAGTTCCTACTCAGTCTTGGAAAAGTATGGAACTTCATTTAATCACTTTCCAAGTCTGTGTCAGTTTGGAGATAGAAAACATACTCTGGGAATATTATTTGTTTATGTAAAAGAAAAACTTCTGCATTAGTGAAAAATTAAGAGGTTTTTATCATTCAAAGATCTAAAAGCACAGTTTTCCAGCTATTTTTGTTTTGCTACTAGACGTTCTTAGATTAGAGTTTTTAACTGGACCTGTTTTTTTATTATTTTTTATTTTGTCCACTTTAGATTCCAGACAAAGCATTAATACTACATTTCTTTGAATATCTGAAAACAAAGTCCAGGTATCACAGACCGCAAAGAGTATTCACGTCAAAGAGGCATTGTATTTTGAAATGGAAAAATTGTAGGAATCCTGGATCAAAGTCAACAGAATCAAATAAACAGACATTTCAATTACAGCTTTATCTGTGTTCAAGATGGATTCAATACATTTTCTGTCATGAAATTAACCCTCTGCTTTTCAGAAACTGCCTCAACACTCCAACAAACTGTCATCTATTGATGAAGATTAGTTGAGTGCAAACAGAAGCAGACAGTAAGAAAAGTCAACACATTGCAGTTTCTGACCATTTGAGACACATCCCTTCAAACACAAAAGCACCGATTTTTTTCATTATAGTTTGCAATAATGTGGACATTAGGACCAGATCAATCATCATGTTTTTAGAGAGGCTTGTTATTTTTTTTAATTAGACGAACACCTCGCATTTACCTTGCCACACTCAGAAATGGAAAACAACATAGTAACAACTCTCATTTGCATGGATGGAGAAGCTGATTTTGCTGCCCCTGGCAAAAAAGAGGAAACGCTCCAAGAAGCCACTCCACCCAAATGAACAGACAGACAGTTATGAAGACACATAGCTGTTATCTTGTCCATCCATCCAGTGTGCCTGACAGTGCAGACCTAAATTAGGCCCTCTTGGGACAACCACCGGGGTCTTATTAGGACAGCAGTGATTGTGTTCATCCCCTCACTGTCCAACATCTGCAGAAATCACTGAGGATTAATCATGCAATGAGGACAAATAATGCATTAATGCTCCGTTAAAAGTATTTTGAACTCGTAACTTGTATCACACTTTGTCAGTGGAAGTAAACAACTCAACCATTACTCTATTTTCTAACTCTATATACTAACTGTGGCTCTACCTTTGGGTAATGAATACATCAAACAACATCAAGAAAGTATCAATATCGTTTTTCAATATTCATTGAACTACTTCACATTTGATAATTTTAAGGTAAAATATGTGATATAACAAAACAAAGTAGTACATATTTGTGAGGTAGAAGGAAAATGATATAGGTTTTCGAAAAGGTTTCACAAAGAAAAATTTTAAAAGTGTGTCGTGCATTTCTCACCCTGATAAAAATGGAGGATATGTTGGTGCACTACATTTTGCTGGAAATGCAGCTGAAAGTTTTCGGGGGGTAGGTCTCTATCGGCTTTGCAAATTTGGGGAGATTTTTCTTCTCTATTCATCTTTATCCCCGACCTGCCTGTTGTGTTTATACTGTAACACAGGTACAAGCAGGTGCAACTGGTTGCAACAGATTTTATTTAGGGCTATAAGGGTAAAATAGACTGAATACAAACCACCATAGTTTTTAAATTTTTATTTTCAAAGATTTTTGAAAACCAAGTATTATTGTCCTTCTACTTCACAATTATGCACCACTTTGTTTGGCTCTATGACATTAAAGTTTATGGTTGCATATACTGACATGTGAAAGTTTTAGGGGTAAGAGGCTTCAACAAAGTACTTACACATGTTTTCATGTAAATCAAATACATCTTTACTCAATATATGTGGGGCTGTCTAATGGGAGTGTGTCTTGATTAAAGGAAGAATGCAAGCAAGATGCATATTTCAAACAGATTTTTTTCTTGTTTGGATAGAATAGATCCCTTTAACACACACAGTACAATCATAGCTCTCAGTTCTTAAGACTTCTCGACAGGGAAAGTAACCTGATAATTTCTTAAAATTTGTCTTCCACAGTTACAAAACATAACCTTTAGAACTGTTTTGGAACTCTAGAAGAGCTGTTGTGTAAATTTGTTTAAACTATTATCTGTAATTACAGATGAATTTCTTACATTGACCATGAGATGGTGCTATGTGTCTAAAATAGGATCTATGTTGTGAGGAAAATAATTACATTATTGTGTACAGTAACATTACTTACGTCTATATTGACCAATGCTGATTAATAGTTGAAGCTTATTACTTTAAATGTTTTTTGTGAGGGCGATGCATAGATGGTTTGTTTCTGTGGGTGAAGGGCTCTGCAAGGACACGTGAAGCGGCAGCTCTAAAGCTCTTTTACCCACTTTTTCACTCCCCAGCCTCATAATAAGATTCACCCGCACTGCTTAGCATTCACCTGTCATGGACTATGAGTCAGCTCATCTTCAGTCAAAAAGACCGAGAGCCTGAATCTCAGTGAACAGGCCTTTGCTATAGATTTTTACATAACCTTTTCATGGTACAGAGTGCCAGGGAGGAAACGGTGCTGGGATATAGACTAGCAGAGCAGACCAGGGACCAATGAAGCATTTTCTTTGCTCTGTGACATCAGGACGCTTTAGCTCAGTTGCTTTGTCCTGCTTGCAGTGATACATTTGAAAAACTATTTAATAAGGTATTAAAAACCTACTGAAACACTCCAAGTTCAATCCTAGCTGGGGGGGGGGGGGGTAATTTAAACATTATACTAGTTCAGTTTGCAGGCTTGGAGGATAATTGAAACGTAGCAGGAGAATGGTGATCAATGATTATCCTTGATCTTTTCTTAACTGCTTGTAATCTGTACCAATAGTTTTTGTAGTGATCAGCATTCCCATATAATATTCACTGTTCCTTATTTATTATTCATAGTATTTTGACCATACATTAAAATTTTCATTGTTGGTGCAGTTGAAGCACTTGCAAAATCGAGGCAATTAATCATGGTTGGGACACCCATTATTACCATTAAGCTCTGCCAGGAAGTGATCTGAGTCAGCATATATCGACAAGAATCCATTTAAATGCTTTAATTATTAATAAGGTGTCTTACGCCTAAGTCCTATAGCTGGGGATTTACTCACAAAAAAGACCATAGGCCAAACTCTAACTCTGTTGAGATCTGCGTAATTTAAAGATAAAGGCAGAAAACTATACAGTGCCTTGCAAAAGTATTTATACCTCTTAAACACATTTTGTTACTGTAAAAACCCCATACTTCAGCATTTTATATTACAGACCAACACAAAATGGTGTTTATTTGTAAACTACAAAGAAAAAGATAGATGGTTACTAATATTTTTAAATAAGTAAAGCTTGCAAAATTGCATGCATTTTTGAAACACTTTTCATTGCAGTTAACACTGATGGTCCATTGGGTTGCATTGTTGCTCTGTTTGTATGTTTAGGGTCGTTTTGTAAAAGGGTGAACCTGAAGTGTTTTGAAGCATTTACCAGGATTCTATAGGACTTCTAGGATTACTTTGTATTTAGTTCTGTCCATTCTTATTTCAAACTGCAAGCAGGACTTCCTATGGTTTTCTTTTTGCCCCTGCTCCCTAAAGGCCAGATTTGTGGGGTGCGCAATGTACAGCTTCTGTGTTAGTTGATTCTCCCACCTGAGCCATGAATCTCTAAAGCTCCTTTAGAGTTACAATATGTATCTGGGATGCTTCCCTAATTATTCCTGTCCTTGCTTGGACATTAAGTTTAGGTGGATGGCCAACTGTTGGTAAGCTTGTGGCTGTGCTGTTTTTTTTGTTGTTTTTTTTTCATCTTTGGACGATGAACTGAATAGGTCTCTGTGAGTCGTTTGAAGCTTGGGATATTTTTTTATAACC
This sequence comes from Crenichthys baileyi, assembly GCA_036173005.1. Taxonomy (NCBI): domain Eukaryota; kingdom Metazoa; phylum Chordata; class Actinopteri; order Cyprinodontiformes; family Goodeidae; genus Crenichthys; species Crenichthys baileyi. Next base: position 48,332 of record JAHHUM010002244.1, read on the forward strand.
TAATTCTGCTTCAAACGTCTTCACAATTTTGCACAACCTCGCCACAGGGTTCCCCCAAAGCTCAGTACTGGGACCTCTTCTCTTTACCATATGCACCACCTTACTGAGCTAAATCATCCGATCACATGGCTTTTCATACGTATGCTGATCCAGCTGTATCTTTTATTCCCATCTGACAACCACACAGTTTGACCACAGACCTCGGACTCTCTCTCTGACATATCAGCATGATGAAAGCCCATCACCTCCAACTAAACCTTTCTGAAACTTAACTGCTTGTCTTTCCAGCCAAACAGTCTACTAGAATATCTGCATCAAATATCTTGGTCCATCAAAGGTAGCTAGAAACTTAGGTGTCATAACTGATGACCAGCTGACCTTAAAAGACCATGTTGCTTAAACATAGAAAAATCAGGCTGTACCTAAACCAACACGCCACCCAGTTCCTGGTGCAGTCTATGATCATCTCCCTTTAACAACTCCAACGCCCTCCTAACTGATCTCCCAGTGAAACCTCTAGATGGTCCAGATTACGGCGGCTTGTCTGGTCTTTAACTAGCCAAAAAAAGCACATGTTGCCCCTCTGTTAGGGAGCTCTACTAGCTACCCTTAATCAAGTACAAGTCACCCATGTGCTCAATGGAACAATTCCCATCTCAAAGGCTTATGTCATAATGTGGTCACTCCAGTTGTGAGGAGGTTATTCGCTTGCCATGCCAACACCATACCCACGACAAAGAAGACATCTCGTCCTCGTCTACCTTAAGTAAACTTTTGAAGACCCAGCTTTTCAGAGATAATCTCCTAACCTAGCACCTACTCTCTACTTCCCTACCCCTCGCTACTGCATCTCTTTTTGCACTTCCCTCTATGCCTGATCTCCATTTCTAGACTGCCACCCATGACAGAACCCGACCAGTGGTCTTCCACCTAAGTAACCTATTGTTTGTTTGGATATTAACTGCACTGTTACATTCTGATTTGTAAGTCGCTTTGCATAAAAGCACCAAATACACAACCTAACAACTACTGAGAATAAAATCACACCCAGGTGAACTTTATTTACTTATAGGTGGCTTTCTAAAGGCAATTGGTAGCACTATATTTTAGGGGTCACAAATACAGAGGCTGAATAGGAATGCATGCCACATTTTTCTGATTTAGTTTTTTTGAAAAGTTGTGAACATAATGTCTTGTAATCAAATGTAATCGACAACACAGTTATGCACTGGTCCCTGTTGGTCTGCCACATTTAATCCCAATAAGATAAACTGCAGTTTTTAATGTGACACAAAGAAAAGATTCAGGGGCTGTGAGGTACTGCGTCGTATCTTTCTCTTGGCTCTCACTGAAATAATAAGTTCCCTTCTTAAATCCACCCAAACCCCCAAAAAATATTTTGTTTCCTTACTGACAAAAAGAACATGGCTCCTCTGTAGGAGCCAACAGCTAGGGGCTGTGTTGTCTGCTACCGGTGTGGGAATTTTGGAAATTGCTGATGTGTGAAGAGTTATTTGAGGAAGTGTAGTCTGCAGACATGGACTCATCCCTCAACCCCTGTCCAGTCTTTGTCATGGAGCAAGCCTCCATGCAGAGGGGACATGAAGGCTGAAGCTGCCACAGATAAAAGGTGCTTGCTTGAATCTGTGTCCTTTTCTTTCCCCCCTATAAGGCAAAAGAAGCAAAACTGTCAACACTTGGAGTTGTGATTTTTTTTCCTTTGTAAAGGTCCTGAAACATAGTCACTTTTATTTTATAGAGAGCTGCACTTCAGTATTGTGCTCTGACCATACCAGTTTCCAAATCATTTCCTGTCTCCATTTTAACCTTCATCTTATCTGTCTGTTCTGTTCGGTTCTTTGCTCACCTTCATTTTCCCATTCTTGGATGACTTAAACATATTCTGCCACTCACTCTGTCCCTTTTCCACATAGAAAGTTCTTCCATCTCTTATTACGCATTCTTCTACAAACTTTTCATGTCCAAATTCCATACTTTTCCAGGCTTAGTTTATTAGAGTTCTCAGTGCATTTTCAGAACTATTTAAAGTTCAAATACAAATGTTCACCATAAATGTACTGCAGACATTTCTATTGTATGTAGATATATTCCCACTGTGAATATCATACATGGCAGGTCTTTCTCCTTCTTTTTCTCTTTTAATCTTTCTGTTCCACTCATGCTCCTTAATGATATATTCGTTTTTTCTTGTGGGTCCGCTGCAATCTTTTATTCCTGGTCACGTAAAAACGCTGCTGCTTACTGTGCTGTGCATCTAGGCAGATTTATTCTCATATATTACTTCTGACCTCTAAAGGGAAATCTTAATTACAGGAGAGTGATCTTTTGACCGTGCGTCTTTGTTTTTGTTACTTTTTGACAGTGCCAGCAGTGTGCAGCAGATAGACTGGCTCTGTTATCACAGCTGGCTAAAATATAAAATTGAAGGATTATACTAAACCCCTGCAGGGTGGCTGTCCTCATCACTGCCGTCACATGGATTTCAGCATGCCTCTGACTTCTTCTAGAGCAAGAAAATTATAATTTCAGTATATGAATAAACATTTATTGTTTTGTTTAGCGCATTCAGCCCATATTACTGTAAAATTATATCCAGATTTATCTGATAGAAATCTGTTGCGTCTCAGTGTTGGTTGTCTTATCTAGTTGGCTGTTGCCACGTGGGATGTGAGAGAAACAGACGGATTAAGAGTGTAGGACATTAAAGTTACAGAGCAAAAATTGCAGAATAAGGAAAACTAGCAATGACAGACTGTGTAAAGGAAGGTAGATCTCTTGAGCACCGTCAAGTGTGTTGGACGGTAGCAAGAAAAACAGGCAAAGAGACTGTAAGTAGCAATAAGGTGACATAATTGAAACTGTACAGTCTTTCAACAGTATTTAAACCACTTTAACTTTTTTACATTTTGTTACTGTTTAACCACCAACCTAAATGCATTTTCTAGGGTAGAGAATACTTGCAGCTGAAACTGGTTGTTCTACAATGTGTTGACTCAGGTTTCAGGTTCTCAGATTTTCCTTTAAAACCATGTATGTCATGTGGGGGGTTTGAATAAAGACACCAAACCAACTAATATACTGTGAGATAACAAAGGCAGGTAATCAAAGGAACAGGGAACAGGTGTGACAAGGAGGCAGGGAGGCAGAAGGAACAGGTGAAACAAATACAAAGGCTGAGGAAGAGTGAAAGGACTAATAAACAATAAACAGAAAACACAGTCTAAGCAAGATAATAAATCAGAGGAGGAAAGGAACTAGAATAACTATGAACTAGAGTAAACAGAGAAACTAGAGGGAAACAAGGAAACAATAACACAACCTAAGAATAAACAAGGAGCCAATAAGAAGAACCTAATTTACAAAATACACAAACCAAACGTAAACAATAACTAAAGCTGGAATAAGAACAAATAAACACAGAGATACTAAATAAGAATCCAAGGATGAATAATAATAATAATAGTACAAAAAATAATAAGAAAGCAACAACAAGGAGATGGTAGAGGGAGGAAAAGAAACTAATAAACATGATGCCAAAACCAAACTAGAAAACAACTAAACAAAAGAAAACCATAAACTAAGTCCAAAATGTCATGTTCTGACAATGTATCCTTTCCTTAAACTTCACAATTATGCACTCATGTTTTACCCTATAAAATACCAATAAAATACTTTTTTTCAAATTATTTTACAGGGCCAAATGTGGAAAAGGTGAATTGATATAAATGCTTTTGCAGAGCACAATATGTAAAGCAACATCGATAACACTGAGAGCATTAACTTCAAACTACTGTTGTTAGTATAAAATCATGCTGCAGTTTTTTATTTTTATTTTAGCCAAGCAGAGCCAAACAGAGCCTTTCAGCTCACTGATGTAACTTACTTGAATGGAAAATGAAGTCTGTTTCACCAATATTTAAAATCTCAGCCAAAAAACATGATCATAGGGATTTGCAATAAAAGTCCCTAAGGGCACAGTCACACTGCTAGAGTAGATCTAGATTATTTGTGAGTGACTGTGTCATTCTTCATATTATTGAAATAAGTCATATTGCACTAAAGCATTGTTGCCACAAAGCAATAAATATGCCACTGAGGTAATTTCATAGTTTTTTTTTTTAATCATTGAATCCTGTTATAATGCACAGATTTGATAAAAATGAGAAAGTAAAGATACATTTGTCAGCTTGCCTGATAATTATATGCCTAAACTTTCACACTTTCAATATAGGCTGTGCATGATGGTCAGTTCCCATACTGACAAGATATAAAAAAAGAAAATTCTGCACTTCTTTTGCACTTTTCTTCCCCACAAAAAGTTCCTGTGATTTAATTTTATCACTCACACAACTAAAGTGGAGCTAGCTATATAGAGCAACTCCACATTTCACTAGGAAATGTGCTTGTTTTCTTCCAAACAGTTGTTACTGGAATAATCGTTTGTTAAAAAAGATCATTTTCATTGTTGTGTCAGGATCTGTGCTTTGTCTGTTTGTTTTGGTGCGTTTACTGTGCTTAGCCCCTAGATGGCGTGGAACCTGGAGGAGAGGTGACAGGTGTTCATCATTCCCTTGATTACCTGCTGAGGAGTATATTAGGAGGAGGCTGCCAGCAACTCACTGCCAGTGGGGGGTAAAATTCTCAGTAGATAAAACTAAAACACTTGTATTTAGTATAAAGAAGGTTGAACAAATTGATTTAAAAATGTATGGAGAAAAAGTAAGTCAATTTAGATTTCTTGGAATATTATTTGACCCAAAACTTCTGTGGGGTGATCATATAAGATATATTGAGGGAAAATGTAAGAAAATTGTGAATATAATGAGGTGATTAACAGGATCAGACTGGGGGGCAGATAAAACTGTTCTAAAAACGATATATATCGCTCTGATAAGATCAATATTAGATTATGGATTTGTAGTATATAAACAGGCAGCAAAAACAATGATTCATAAATTAGAGATAATTCAGAATCAAGCTCTGAGATTATGCTGTGGGGCTATGAGAACTTCTCCAAATGTGGCTGTACAGGTGGAAATGGGAGAGCTCCCTTTTGCTCTAAGATAAACAAGTTATGAATGAATTATGGGCAAATTTTTCAAGGACATAAGGTAGAAAACATCCAGCAGTTAAAACTTTTACAGCCGGCTGGGAAAGTGGAAAGGCAAAAAGTAAAACTGTTTTTGCTTGGGAAAGCAAACAAATGTGGTGAGGAAATGGATTACAGGGGAAAAGAAAATAGCACATCTGTACCCTATTCAGTTACACCTTATTGGTTGTTTTTTCCCAGCATTAAAAGTTGATCTAGATATCCATAAAGAAAATGCAGATTATAAGGATAAAGAGGAATTGGATAGAAGTAGTACATCATAAAAATTGAGAAAAACATATAGATCATTTCTGGTAATATATACAGATGGTTCTAAGGATTCAGATTCAGGGAAAACAAAGGATTTGGGATATTATAATTCCTGAGTTAAACATATCTTTGAAACAAAGAACATTAATCATTTAGCTGTCTTTACAGGTTTAAATGATTTTCAATTCTGATGGCGTTACAATGGGTTAGAACAAAACAGAAAGAAATTTCTTATCTGCTTCAGATTCACTTGTCCTCCTTGATGTTGATTATGGGTTTTCTCATCCAAAAGCCGGGTTGGGAGTTTAGTATAAAGAAATTTATGAAATTTTATTTTAGACTTAACAATTTCATTTAATAGTTAATTTTTTGTTTTTTGG
>JAHHUM010002245.1:0-52282 GCA_036173005.1 Crenichthys baileyi
AATTTTAAAAACTAAAATGTTTTAAAAAATTTCACGGGACGGGTTATGAGGAAATATTGTTATTTATCTCACTCAATGCCATATTTCAGCACAAGGCAGAGAATGAAAAAAAAAGGGGTGGGTGGGTTTTTGCAAATGTTTTGGCAAAGTAAATTAAGTCTAAGATAGCATTAAAAGGATTTTAGGCTACATTTTCAGCGTAAACATAATGTTAAAATCCCCCATTATAATAACCTTTCTTTTATTTAACACAAAATTAGAAAAAATTCTGAAAACTGTCTAAAAATTGTGAGAAAGGGGCCCGGGTGGAGGTACAAAAAAAAACAAAATGGTTTTTAGTGCTTTGCAATTTGGATGGGAAAACAAAAGATAAATATTCAAAAAAATTGTAGCATTAATTGGTCGGGGACATTAAACGGACTGAAAGAGGGTTGCACCCCTTTGCCCAGCTTTTCGGGGGTATTTGAAAATTTAATCAATTACTAGGAGTTCCATTTATGTAACAAAATCCTCTTGCTGCGCCGGGTTGCTGTGAGACAAAATAAATCAATTGATTATAAAAATTTAAAGTCATTAACTTGCAAAGTTTTTGAAGAAAGATCTTATGCATAAGCCAAAATTGCTTTTTTTTTTTTTTTCGTCTCGTTTTTTTTTATGAGAATTTTTTATGTTTCCTCCTTAGATTTTTTTTTTATCTTTTCAGTTTTGGTCTTTAGGAGACATGTTTAATAGGGTAATGGTGGGTAGCAACAGAAGCTGCAGAGAGGAGTGTTAAACTACACCTGTTCCGGGTCTGAACCCTGGGTTTTCGAGGTTTGGAGAATAATAATTCGGCCAGTTTCCCTACAAAAAAGAGTGCTCCACCCAAAAGTGGGTGGTGCCGTCTCTCGGATTAGACCGGTTTTTCCCCAAAATGTTCGCCAAATTTTCAATGTAGCCCCCCATCGTTTTCGGACAAACCCCCTAGACACCCCGCGTTGAATGCAGCATGCAGCAAACATTCATCACTGGAGATCAGGAGGGGACCAGAGAAAATTTAAGGGGTCCACGTTGTTTTGGCAAACAACAATAAGGGAAACTAATTTGGGGACCTCCGATTGACAAAACCCGGGGTCATTTCCGCCCGTGAATAACAAAACTCCTGTATTTATGCTTATCCTTACAGCATTTTAGGTAGGATTTATTCGCCCTTCGGCCCCTGGCAAACACCTGACTATGGTCGCTGGTGTCTCTAGTGCCACATTTTTGACTATGGAGCTGCCAATTACTAGAGTTGGCTTCTCAGTGGGTGTGTCGCTGAGCGGGGAACATCTATTAGAAACTTAGACAGGTTGGTGGTGACCTGTGGGCTGGGATCTAGGACTATGCTTTCTACATACTGTCACCCAGCCGGCCTGAGGCCCCGGCTTCGCGGGCTCTGCTGAAGGACTGCTATGGGGAGCTACCCTAGGTGGCTCCACGCTGGCTAAGGAGCCTTGGCTATCTGCTGGTTTTTCAACAGCGCGGAGCCAGGCCTCCAATTTCGATACCCTTGCCTCCAAAGCTACAAAAATGCTACATTTATTACACGTACCATTATCATTAAAAGAGGCAGAGGAGTAACTGAACATCTGACAAAGAGAGCAGGAGAGAGGAGGAGACTCAGAGAGAGAAACAGCAGAAGGGGTAGCCATGGTGGAGCTAACGCTAAGCTAGAGACCCCTTACCACTACAAGAAAAACCATGTGAGACACGGAGGGTCCCCAAACATTAAATGCAGCAACAGAGAACATGCTTATGTGTTAGAACAAGTCAGAGATATCGCAGTAAAGAGAAATCAGATCAATCGAGAGAGCCTTCGCACACCAAACAATCCACCAAGTGAAAACAGGAAGTGACAAATACGCCTCACTACTGCTCCTTCAGAGTCCTTCAGATGAACACATAATCACTTCCATGGCAGCAGGCATATAAAGTTTGGTGTGGAGAAACTTGAACGGCCTGCAAAAAGTCCTGATCTCAACCTTCTTGAACACCTTTGAGATGAATTAGGGCGGAGGCTGCAATTCTGGTTTTCTCATCTAACTGAGCACACTCCTAAACCTTGAGGAAAATGTTTACAGAGTAGTTAAAGGGTCCATCAACAAATTGGACCTTATGGATTAAGAATAGGATGTCATCAAATATCATGTACATGTAAAAGTATAGAGACTAATACTTTTGGCAATATAGTGTATTTTAAAGAATTTGACACGTCTTTACCAGGGGCACCTATAAATGTTGTCAGCACTGTGTATATTAGGTCATGTACATGTATATATTCGGAGACACACTGTAAAACACCAACAATAAGTTCAATGCACTCTCCTGACATAATGATCTATGGGTAAGTTGTGAAGAAAACTACACTACACCTCCAGTCCATCGAGTTGCAGTAATAACATTTCTTTTTTGGGGCAGTTTTGGCGTACATCCTATTATTCCGTGTTGCCCACTCAAAGTCCCGCTAAAAGTCTTCAGCAATGAAAACTCTCAAAAGAGCATGGACCTCATCGGCTGTCCACCCATCGTATGTCCTCTTCTTTTGGTCCACTCTCGATCATAAAAAGTACACATAAATATGAATTTCATATAAAGTAGAAAACAACACGCAGGTCTTAAATATGGTGGGTGAGCGGAAACACTTTAAGAAAGTGTTCACCAATCATCGATTGCTCAGCACATCAGCAATCCCAGGTTAATCTGAAAGTCATATCCTGAGACCAGGACCTTTTATCTTGGAAATTATGGACCAGGGAAATTGAAATTACTCTGGTAAATTTGTGTTGAAACGCACAGAGGGCTTTCAGAGTCCCAGGTAATAAATGAAAGTCCCTGCAATAGAAAATTGGCTCTTGTGACCATAGCTTGATCACTATCCTGCTCTAAGAGAGCAGGGGTGGAGTCAGTCTTTGCCTTGAGAGAAGGAGTTTAAGTATCTTGGTGTCTTGTCTTGTGAGTGATGGTAGGATGGAGCAGGAGATGGATAAACAGATTACAGCCTTCTCTGCAGTTATAAATTTACTGGCCCATATAAGTTCTGCCCCCCATCTGTGGTCATGAGATATGGAAAAATTAGAAAAATTAGATCCTAGATAGAAATAGCTGAAATTAACTTAATCCGAAGGGTGGCTGGACTCCTTAAGCTAAGGAAGTCCGTCATTTGGGGGAAGCTGGGGAAGGAGCCCGTGCTCTGCCGCATCAAGTCAGCTGAGGTGATTTGGGCATCTGATCAGCATATCTCTGGGATACCTCCCTTTGGAGGTTTTCCATATGCATCTTATCAGGAGAATACCCCAAGGAAGACCCAGTAGTCACTAGAGGGGCTGTATGCCTATACCCCTGTCAACTGGGAATACAGTGGGATCTCCAAGAATGAGCTGGAGATTAGATGACTAGTTTTCCCTTCTGAGCCTGTTACTTCCACCTCCTAATCATGGATGGATGGATGGATGGATGGATGGATGGATGGATGGATGGATGGATGGATGGATGTCTACTGTAAACCAACTTGTTCTTGCAGGGTTGCAGGGGGCGTGGTGCCTTTCTCCAGCAGTCATTGGATCATTCTTTACTCAAATTAATAATAATAATAATAATAATAATAATAATAATAATAATAATAATAATAATAATAATAATAATAATGAATGTAATTACTCATTCATTACCTCTTTGGTTTGAAGACAGCTGAACCAGCATGTATTGGGTCCTTGCTGAGTTTTATTTCTCTGTTCCAGGGAATCACATGTGCACGTCAGACTGCCAATCAAACATGACAGCTATTTACACTCGCTGGGTGAGATGAAAGGTTGGGAGTCTATCACTCAGGCCCCTGTTCACCTAAGAGAATGAAACAAAGACAGACAAAGCAGGAAAAAGGCGGCCAGTAAAGTTTTAGATTCCCGGCTGTCTCGGATGCTTTCTGTTGGCAGGCATGCTGACGGGCGTGCACGCTCACATGTCCTGTGCACGTTGTGTGTGAGCGTATTCAGGCTTCCAGCAGAAACATAGACACACAGTTACAATACTGCAGCATCGGCGCTTTGATGTTCAAGGTACTGCGTCTGTTGTGCATGTCTGTCCTCTCAAATCATCTCTTGCACTGAGAGTAAAACATGGAAACAAAGGCAAGCAACATATTCAGAGGTGTCAGTTTGTTAGATGACAGTGGCATATAAAGTAGCTTTGCTCAGTTAAAGTTATAGGACAGGCTAATTGACAATTGCTGCTTCAAAGGGTGAGAGGTTCGAGGCAGAGGTAAGAGCATACTGCATCATAAATTATCAATCAAGCACACATAATGTTATTCAGGCTAAATATGTAGTTTCAGATTTCAAATTTACAATTTAGGAAGCCCGAAGGCTCTACATATATTCAAATAAAAAAATGTTCTGTTTGTATGTATTATCTTCTGCTTTTGCTGTTTAATATGCTCTGTTCATGCAGCGGTAAACGTAGAGAAAACAGAACTAAAATTCGATCGTACTGTATTATGATTATTTTTGACTGTATTGGATCTGAATCTCGCTATATTACCCGAATGTGGGGGGGGGGTCTAGCTCGAGCAGTATATGGGCAGGAGGCGGTACACCCTAGACAGGTCACTATTCCATCCCAGGGCAACACAGAGGCACACACAGGACAAACAAACATGCACCCACCCATTTATAAGGGAAATGAGAGAGACCACTTAACCTGTCATGTTTTTGGTCTGTGGGAGGAAGCCAGAGTACCTGAAGAGAACCCACGCATGCAGGTGGCGAACTTGATTCAGAAAGACCCCTGGTCGGAAGTTGAACACAGGTCCTCCTTGCTGCAAGACAACAGCGCTAACAACTGGGCCACAGCTCAGTTCAGTCAATACAGTCAGATTGAAGTCCGATTCAATCCAATCCTAATACCAAATTCTGATACTGATTAGATCATCCATGCCAAATGGTTAAGAAAAGTCTATTTAAGAAAAAACCTGCAAATTGCATCAAATACTCAGTTTGTTTAAATCTCCCAACAATCTCCCTGAGAAAGCAGGGAGATGAGCAACTCCCTTTTAACGGAAAGAAACCTCCAGCAGAACAAGACTTAGGGTGGTTTCATCTGCCTTTACCAGCTGGATGGAGAATAAATAAAGGTAAATGAAAGGTAACACAGAAACATGGAATGTAAAGACAATAAGCTAAAACAAAATGTAAAGGTATTGTACATAACAAACAGGTCCAATTTACAGTGATCCACCTTCTTCCCCCGTGCTGTTGCTGTAGGACTGATTTTACATCCGACATTGGCTAAGATGGTGGAAGACTACTTTTGTATAGCAAGTTGGACACTGAAATATATATTCAAAGCAGTCCAATACAATCCAATCATATAGAGACATTTTAATTCAAATTTAGTCGTAGAAATATTGGTACATATATAATTGATAATGTTTTTTAATGCTATAAATATCATCCTAAGGAAACCAAGCTGACTGTGTTGAGTCCTTCACTTTGAAGCAATCATTCCTCCTGAGCAAGCATGGCCAACAGTAAATTAACTTCACCTAATTAGGGGACACAATAAAGAACAAGGAACAAGGTTTCGTAATTTGGCTTTGTTCAGTTATTGCTAATGGAATATATCTCTTAAAAACAAAACATTACTTTGTCAAGTAGCTGGATTCTTTTTAGACTTGCAGGATTACAAAGCTAAAACAATATGTTTTTACCTAGAAATGAACCGCATGTGACCACAACACATTGTGCTTATAAGTGTTCAATAATGGAGGCTACATAGGGATTTAAGTGTACTGGCAATTCACATTGGCAGTGGTTACGTGTGTATCTCTTTAAAATCTTTAATTTATCCATTTTATTCATAATGTTTAGAACAAAACAATTGATTTACCACAAAGGCCAGTGTTAGACTGTCAGCATTAAATGCCTTTTCCAACTTGATCACCTACCTTTTGGGACTTGTGATCCATTTTCTTTCCCAGCACCTTTGTTGGAGTGGCAACAAGGTGGAAAGCTTTCAAAATTTGGTGCAGTGTGTACGTTTGATCTAAATAGGTAAATACTGCTACCCTGTGCGAGGTGAAGAACAAGGAAATGTTCCTGGTAAAAGCAGAGCTGAGTGCATAGCTTAAACACACTACAACAGGGAAGTCTTTGTTTTGTTGACTTGAGCAATAACATTAGTATTGGTTTGTTAGATTAATGCCATGTCATAACAGTAAAGATGCCTAAGTATAGTATTTATTTTATTTTAGTCAAAGTCCAGTGAACCATTCCAACAGTTTAAATGAACCACCATTGACAGTCTGGATTGCTTGAAAAACGTTTTAAGATGTGGACCAACAACCTTGTTGATCATTATGCTACCAAGCAGCCTCAACGCATGTGAGCGCTTAAGATTTTGTACAATTCTTGCTTTTTCTTCTAAATTGGAGGGATGTTTATGTCTTTAGAGCAGAGTACACCTAGCCTGCTAAATTGCCCCTGTGAGTCTGAGCTGCTGTACAACAAAGACATTAATTTCATACCGTACACCAAGGCTTATCTCAGGTATGATGATAAAAAAAATACTATAGCATGTGTTTTAAAGACATTTTTCAAAAAATAATTGATAGGGAAATAAATTTGTCAATTACTGCTGAAGTAGAAAGTTTCTGAATAAATGTTTATAGTAAGCCGTGTCTCTTGGCAGTTGATCATCATGATCACTTCCACATTTTCCCAGAAGGTGGCATATTTATTAGCATGCAACAGATGGGACGCACTCGTTTGCCTTGCTAAGGCTTGTGAAATTGGTCTTTTGGCGGCAGTATAAATATGATGGAGTGTAGCCCATAAGAGGCACGGCATGGCACACAAGGACAAAATGTCCAGATGAGCAGCAAAAGCCATGTATGTAGCTGCTTTACTATGGTGCCATCAGTGATTGATCTACATCCTGCAGAGCCTCTATATGGAACAAAGTATAACGCCTATAATTTAGCTGAAAAACAATCCACGAGAAAGCCTGCATGTGCACCCATTTCAGCACAAGCATTCCCTGGTGCAGGTAGATCATTAAACTACCAGGCGCTGCAATATGGTGTAGTCAATGTCACTGAAAAGAAGGAACAATAAAGTGAGGCAGGGGGGTTGCAACAGCAGGGAGAAAGCATGTATTAATGTCACATAGGCTTTAGCCTGCTTCCTTAAGCTCTGCAAAGAGTCAGCCAAGCCAATTTCCATTATCATATTGATTGAAATAGTTCATCATAGTGTAATTTCAGGTTTATCGCCAACCAGTTCGGAATAAGACCAAAGCATTATCCGACAAAAGCTATTGTTCTACGGGACGTTTGGCTGTTCCAGTTCATTGATGGAGTTGATTAAGTTTAAATGAAGCAGACACTGGATAAAAGTGAGGGTATTGACCAGCGGGCGTAGTGGCGCGCTTGAGAAAAGCCTGAGACATGCAGAAAAGCAAGATTTGCTAAATGCTCTAATCTTCAATCAAATCTAACATCAATACAGACAAAGTTTGGTAATGAGAGATTCAATGAAGCATGCAGCGGAGAGAATTAATCCCCCTCGCCTAAACTGAGTTCAACTTTGAAGCTTGCTCCTCAGGACGGATAGTTATCTAAATGCTAAATAAGTAACGTATTGTACTTTTCACAGCATCCTAATCATTTTGTTCATTTTGCCTCCTTTATTTGTTCTTACCACTCTTCCTGTTGTTGATCTGGTGATTAGATCAACCTTGCATAGAGGAGAAGTGTGGAATAATGAGGCTGCAGGGGAGATGTGATGAACAGCAGCCCATCAGGCCTCAGACCTGTTACAGTACAGAGGGGGAAATTGTTCTAAAAAGAATGTAAGCATTTAAAGTATACTAGAAAGAAGGCGTCACACTGATCTACAATTTATGGGGAAATGATTTAAAATAGTAGTATTTAGTGGCAGGTGTAAAAAAAACTATTATTTCAGAACTGATTAGAGCAAATTGTCAATTTGCTCTAAAAAGATGGAACTTTTTCTTTGTTTCTTGAAAACTTGTACCAGCCTCTAAAACATTTTACAAACCATTTTAGGTTTCAAACTCACTTTTAAATTATTTTAAAATGTCATATTTATCTTTTATTTATTTTAGGAAATAAAATGGTCCTGTAAAAAATGTTTACAATATAATATTAATCCTAATTGTAAATATATGCATACTGCCAATGGACTAAATTTAAATCAACCTACTAAATAAAAGTCAGTTTGAAACCATGTATTTAGTCATTGCATTCAATAGATTGTTTTTCTTTTGGGGCATGGTTAAAATTATAATGTAGAAACTTTGTAATTAATTAGTCTTAATTAATCACATTTTTTCCATGCCAATATCTGACAACATAAGCAACATTTTTCATTTTAAATATATTTTAATTAACGGTTCAATAAAAAGCTCCTTTACAAAACACTTCAAGCTTACATTAAGGCACCTTTCTACCGTCTCCCTGTGTTTTGTGAAACGACTAATGGGGTGAGGGGGGTTGACATCAGCCCGTAGGATTTCTGAATGGCCAGAGCGAAATAAGGCAGCTCCTCTTTGCAGATTTATGATGAAAACATTTTATAAAAAAGGTTATTGAGTAAGATCGGGTGTAGACTTCCTTATTTAGGCTCTAAACCTTGTCTGGCTACACAGTTTCCCTGTACTGTCTTAGTTAATGTTAGCCCTGAGCTGTGTCCAAATTTTGAAAATGATGTGCCGGGAGTCAAGCGTTCTCTCAGGGTATAGTGAGCTTTGACTGCCTGGTCAGCTGACAGATGGCAGGGCAAGCTGGCTTTTAGCGCAGCAGGTAGAGACATCTCTAAAAAACGATGGAGCACTTTTGCAATTAAGCGATATCTTAATAAAGCAAAGCTTTGATTTTAGGTTTACACAACCACATTCTTGCCTAAAAATACCGTAAGAGCTCATTTCGTGGCACAGAAAGTGTAATATTTCAAAGTTTTTGCAGCTCTCCTCCGCCATTTTCGTCTCTGATGAACAATCCTCTTCGACCCACAATGAATTATTGGGTAGGGTGGGCCAACCTTCAAGTCTGGGGAAAAAAAGATGGATTTGTCGGCCACATCTGGAAAAGCTTTTAAATTTAGACACCCATTGCCGCCTCGCTGTAACCAGCCCACAAACACAGCCTTCAAAGGATAAAGCCCCTGAATTTGGACACAGTTCTGGTGTCTGTACTCACAACTTGTTTTTGCATCAACCCTAGGCTGGAAGTGCTACCGTGATAGGAAAACTTTTTGTTTCACCATTTACATACAACCATGCTCATGTTCCAGCTGCCTCTGGAAAGTTTCAAAATAAACCTCTCTCTTTTTCAAACGTAACCTTGAACATGTACATCACTCACGGCATCCTTTGTATCTCCATAGATGGTGGAAATGCATGTGCATGTATTACCACCATGTATTGGGCCATGAGCTTGTGCAACAAGGTTATCAGTGTGCCAGAAATCAAGGGACTATCTAACCCTCACATAAGTCTGCCAATACAGGGCTGAGACAACCTTGTTTGGCAGCTAACAAGTCTAACAGTGGTGGGTTGAATTGCAGCTGCCATTTGGGTCTACTGATAATGACATTATCAGCTCTGATTCTTTGCTGCCTCATCAGTTCAGCTGTAGAAACTGGCAGCTGTTCTCCTGGTAAAATGGCAAACTGCAGCTTGTGGGTTGATCTGATTTACCCATCTCTTATAAATTTGCCTGCTTTCGACCAGGGTGCTAATTTCCATTCCTAATCAGATTTGGGTTGGGAACAATTAATAATAATCATGCTTTAAAGGTCTGCTCTTTTTCTGTGAGAAGTTTTCTCTACAAAATAATGTTTTTCTAACCAGGCTCCAGTTGGTTCAGACTGGATGACTTTCGAAAGCCAATAAAAACATGTTGTCACTCAAAAAATGAACCCATCATCAACATAATTTCCAATAAAACTGAATTTTAATGAATGACTTATTTTTATTATTTTGTTGGCTTGGTTTATACTGAGCCTTAATGTAAAGAAAATTTAGCATAGAACTAAACATAATTATAGGTTAGGGTTATGGAAATGTGAGCTTTTACCTCAGAGGGACAAATACAGGCTTATTCTAAAACCTTTTTTTTTATTTCCCTCTACACTGTGATCTGCAAACTTTATCTTCAGACCTGTCATGTATGGAAACATCTAAACTTGATTCAAGTCCCATACAATGCAAAGTACAAGAATACTGCAATAATTATTTTTTAATCTGGACGAAACAAACACTTAAGAGAGCAGTGACATTTGCACGTGCTGTGTAGTACGTGGATCGCTTCTGAAGATAAATTTAAAAGTATGTTTAAATATCTATTTATTTAAATGTACGTCATTAATAATGGCACTCTGATATTTTTTTACTTATACCCACATTAGCCAAACATACTTTATTATATTAAATTTATTACTATGTAAAAACCACATGAGAATTAGAATGTCATCCATTTTATTCACTCTTTGCATCTAGGTAGCCTATTTTTTGATGCCTTATGGGTGAAACATTTAATATGTGCTTGCCGAATTGGTTAAATAAAGGAACAGTTTGTAAATGCACTTTGTGTTCAGAAAGTAAGCTATATATAGTTCTGATTGTGTTCTAGATTTGATGTACTTTAGAGTACTTGCCGGACTGTGTGCTGATTTTCTGTGTTGACAGGCGCCCTAACCTGTCGCGGTTTGGAATTTCAATAAGCAGGTGAGGATGGAAGCCGCTGGCCTGCAGCAGCATCCTGGAAGGTGACTGTGTTCCGCTGATGCTGACATGCGGCCCGGCCCCAACAGGCGACAAGAGGTGCTCATCACACGTGAGGCCTATTTTTTACTTTTTCTCAGTAAGAATCCTGCTTTCTGGAAAACCAAACGCATTTGACGTCGGTTTTATTATTAAACTATTTTGCATAAACAGCGCATGAAAAACGTCAATCCACGTTTATCATATTTGTTATGTTTTCAGTGCAGCCCGTTGGGTCCTGAGCGGACTGTTTCCACTTCCACTTTTTATTTGCAGATGCCACCTCATTATTTACATTTACTATTTGTAGAATGACGGTAAATGTTGTCAACCGCGCGCTGAAAGGTGTGTTTTATATGATTTCTTTTTCTTCATTGTTGAGTTGAGCTTTGGGACATGGAGTCGGAGCAGTGTGTGTTGTCAGGATTCCATCTAATCTGCATGTTTGTTTCTTAAACAGGGCATGTTCGCTGATCCCCCCTTCTTTCTCTGCAGATCGACAGCAGATGCAGCCCAGGAGAAGAGCAATAAAACAAACTCCTGCTCTCAAAGGTGTGCGCGCCTTTGTACCGCTGCGTTTTGCCTGTTAGCTGCACATCCTCCGTCTTTTCATCTGTCACTTATTACCCCTCATGTTTTGTCATTTGTTCTGTATATTCATTTGTCGCCTGGTATATAGATGTGTTTTCCCCCGTTCCTTGTACCTGGCTGGGTTGTAATTAGATTTCCCCTCTCAAATGCAACAAAAAGGCAAAGGGATTTTTTTTATCATTATTCTCATGGTTCTGTTCTGAGATGCGTGCGAATAGGCTACTGATTATCCGTGCGGCTCCTGGAGGAAATGCGGGCACTTGAAATTTCAGTAGCCACAGTTAACAATTTCGTTGATTATAAAAAGATGAATTGCACACAAGAATGAAATAAACGGAAAATATAAAATAAAATAAAATAATTAAGGCAAAAAAATATAAACATATATGAATAGCCTTGAGCTAATCAATAAAATTATTATTAATATAATAAATAACATGTATCCTATTAAAGTGTTTTAAACCTTGACTTTTATTTTGTTAAATTGCTCCTCGAGTTCCTGCAATTATCTGATGTTATCCCACAGATTACGCTTGTTATCAATTTCAATGTAACCACTTTCTGCTCGTCTGCTGCTTGCTTTTAGAACAAGCACCGCCCCCTGCCGTTCACGAGTTAAACTGCAGAATGGCTTCAGCATAGAAAGGGGTCGTGGGGCAAGTGGTTAGTAAACAGTTTGAAGAAAAATCCACAGAGACGTTGCATACCCTCCTGCGTGATTACTGAGAAATATTCACCAGCCTGTGCTCTCCTTGGGTGAATTTAAAGCGCACCTGATTAGGTGTTTTTCCGGTAACATAAGAAGAAGATGTAGTTGATATGTAGAAATCGGCTCTGAACAGATAACAAATTTTTTGTATTTCTCATTTCAGGCTCATATTCTAAATTTCTCTTCTTAATCCAAATCAGAATCGGATTTATCTGCAGCTTGTCAACCCTCTAGCTTAGTGATGCAAAAAGAAGAGGAAATTACAGGAGGGGGAAAAAAAGGGGTCAGTCTGAGCCCGGCGGGTTGCAGGGCAGCTGCTCTCAGACCAGTCACACCTACTGCAGCTCGGCTCCGGCAGGCATTTAGTTGGCGGAGTAATTAATAGGAAATAATGATGCCGCCGAGAGGTTCGCCGTCGCCATCAAGGACGACGCGTTGGCCGCTTCATTCAGCTCCTTATTGTAAACGACACGCTGCTTATTTGAATGCATGAGATGGATGAACCAAAACTAAACTGCAAAAATCCTGAAAAGTAGATTTTTTTGTTATTACTATTTCAACATGGAGCCATAACATCATAAATAAATCAATAAAATAATAATTTCCACGGTTTCATCTGCAGGCTTTTCTTTCAGAGAACATCCTCCCTGTCAGAGTCAGAGCAGACGATGTGAAACGCGCCATAACGCACTTGTCTGCCCAATTAGCCGAAACAATTATTGCAACTTTGACTTTAATTACATCTCAATTTGAAGTCTCGCTGCTGGTGTGTATGATTCAGTGATTAAAAGCCTCTCCTGCCCCAGTGCCTTTAGGGCAGCGCATGATTAGGACCTGTCAGCTGCTGCGGCGAACGGAGGCAGCCATGCGTGTTGTGCAACATGACCCGCTGTTGTTAAACCTTGTCAACATATTAACCTGAATTCCCTAGTCATCGTGGAATGAATTGCCCGCATAAGAGGGGAAAAGTGCGCACAGATGTAAGTCTAATTGAAAATATAGATATAAATGTAGGCTGCTCCGCGGGAGGGTGGTGTAACATGTCCCAAGGCCTGGTTTAGATAATAAAGGCTTTAATAATTATTATTGTTATTTTGTTTTTCTTTACTATATGACCCACAGATGATAATACTTTGCGTGTTAAATAAATAAAAAGCTGGGAAATGTAATAGTCAATGGATTAGTACAACACTATAAAAAGGAATTCTGAGGGTGTTACGTTTTTGCCATGAAAATAATAAAAATTATAAGCAAACAACTTTTTTATGAGTGCATTGTTCAAGTCACTATTGGTTTAATTCCACCAACGTATAAAATAACTTAGATTTTATAATATAAAAATTATAAGAGAAGGGGGGGGGGGGGGGGGGGGGGTATTTCATTTTAGCCTTTAAAATTATAAAAAGAAAATGTAATTAACCATATTAGTTTATAAATTTAACATTTAACAATGGTTAGATTTTTCCTATAAAGCATATTGGCTAAAAAGTTCCATTGCTGAAGAATTTAAAATTGTTTCCAGCTTTAACAAGTTTAGCAGTAGCGCTAATGCTAAACCCAGATTTGCTAGCAAGATTAGCTTCTTAACCCTCAGGCAGTCGTTGCCAATGAACCGCACATCTTAGCTGTAGTTGTCAGGGAAAAGCTTTACATGCCAACTTGTTAGAATAGATCTAAGAAGTAAGTTACTAGTTAGGTAACATTTTATGCCTTTATCACAAACCAGCTCTTATTTTTTGTTTGGAAGATGAACCAGAAGACATCATGAAAGAAACAGTGAAAACATTAGTCATGATCAGGGCTGTCTCCAAAAAGTTTTCTTTAGGCTGACCAGATGGGGGTCACTGATCATTTTGGAGTGGTGCACAAAAAAATGAAAGTCATAATAAAATTGGTTCAATCTAATTTTGGTTTTGCTGTTTATAGAGGGTTGGGGGATAGGCATTGAAAAGTAGTGAACGACAACAATACAATTACATTTGCATAATAAAAAAAAATGTTACAAATCATTCAAACTTATATTATCTGACCCTCCCTTAGAGTCTCCACTGCTCTGCTTCTACAGGCAAGGAAGACCCACTTCAGCAGGCCAGTTAAGATAGTTTGGTTCAATTCAGTATTGCAGGTTCTGTCCAAAGTTTACGTCACTATAAAACAGAATAGTTAGAACCTAGCTAATTTACTTCTAGCATACAAATCAATTAATTTGACTGTAATGATCTTGGAATGTTTTTAGAATTTAACAGATTATGTTGAGTACGTTCAAAAAGTTAAAATTGGTTTTCTTATATTTGTTCTTTGTCTTTTAGCTGTTAGGCCTACATAACCCTGCAACCTACAGAGAAATACTGATAAACATCTATCCAAATAAAATGCTTACCAGCTGTTTTATTGATTCAATTCTAACAGTTATCTTTATTAGTGTGCACACATTTGATAAAAATAGAAAATATTCCCATGGTAGATCAAAACTGCATCTACAAGATCGAGAGGTCTTCTGATCATTACAGGCGGACAAACAGAAATAAAAAGGTTTGACAAGGGCAGAACGGCTGTTTTGGAAGGGCCAAAAGGTTCATCTGAAGCCCATTTGATCCTTGTCAAAATATATTGATTTATGTTCTTTCAAGATACACTTGATGTCTTCTTTAATTTTTGACTGGCCATCTGGAGTGACTAAGGTAAGTAGTTTTCTTTGTTCTGAAGAAATAATCTGTCAGGAAGTCAATAATAATTTTGGAAATGATTTATACTTTGAAAACACTGAGATTTGGTGTGGAATCTGCTTAAATTTGGCTATAATAAAAATAAATGTGCTAGCGTACACAAGTATCCAGTTTACAGTATATTACATATTCCACTTCTAGTGTGTCAATGTGCAGTGGCCGCTGGTGACTGGGCCGGAGGTTTATGAATCTGCCCACAGCCACAATCAGTGCGAGCCAGTTTCCTTTGGTGTATCCAGAGGTGAATAATTTATGTGAGGATAAAAGCATTTGTGGTTGAGAGCTAGACAGTCAGACAGTAGTGGGAGGGTGGCTGCATAACCCCCCACCACCACCAGCACCACCTCCCAGCCCATCCACCCTGCCCCAACCCTGCACACCCCCATGCACCGTGGCCTTGCAAGATACCTCCTTGGACAGCTGCTTGAAGTGCAAATCTGTGTTCCAACTTGTTCCCGGTGCCTGTCAGCATGTTTTCTTCTTGTCAGCAGCGATTGAGTGTGGGCCCATGTCACCCTTGCACTGCTGCTGTAACAGGATCATTGACAGGCCAGTGACACTGCCCAACCGGATAATGGAACCCTATTGATTTTTCTTTTACTTTCCCCCCTTTTTCACTGAAACAATGTGTGACACTTTTGAATACCTGGCTAAAGAACAGGTCATGATCAATGCTCTCGACCTTTGAAGCACTGCTACTCCACAAACTGAACTGGGAAAAATAAAGGACAAGGCTGGCTGACAAAAAGATCCTTCTGACAAACTCACAGTGTCTCAGAATTCAGCATCATATGTCAAGGTAATTACAGTGCTTTGAAAAGTATTCACACTCCTTGAATCCCTTCACATTTTGTCACGTCAGAACCTCAAACCTTAATGTGTTTCATTAGGGTTTTATGTGAAAGACCAATCTCATAAAGAAATAATAATAATAGTCATGTGAAAAGAAAATAACAATTAAATTTTTTTTACCCAAAAAACATCTAATAATGTGTGGTGTGCGTTTTTATACACACATTTTACTTTGAGACCCCTAAATAAAATGCAAAAGGGCAATTAAAAGCCTTTAGAAATGACCTATTTGGTAAATGGAATCCACCATTGGGTCATTTAACTTCAGTATAAATATAGCAGTTCTGTGAAGTACTTAGACATTTGGTGATGAACAAGTCATTATGGTAGAGCAGCAAGAAGAAAGCCATTGTTGGAAAAAAAAAACTAAAGGGGTCCTTTTTGCCACAAGCCATGTATGGACAGAGCAAATGTGGAGGAAAGCGCTCTTGTCATAGTAGACCAAAACTGAACTTTTCAGCTTACATTCAATCCGCTATGTGTGGTGGATCATCCTGAACATACCATCAATTGTGATACAAGGCAATGGCAACATCATGTTGTGGGGAAGTTTTTCTTCAACAGAGACAGAGATGTAAGTCAGAGTTAATGGGAAGATGGATGGAGTTAAATAAAGGACACTACTGGAACAAAACCTGTTAGAAACTAGCCAAAACATACAGCTAGAGCTTTAATGTAATGTTTTAAATCAAAATATATTCATGTGATAGAATGGCCTAGTAAAAGTCCAGAGTTAAATCTAATTCGTAAACTAGGCAAGATTTTAAAAATGATGTTCACAGACACTCTCCAGTTCTATCTAACTCAACCTGAGTTATAAAAAAAATGGCTTCACAATCTTGTGTTACCTGGTTTTTGGTCAGTCACATAAAATCCCAATAATACACATTATGGCCTGTGTTTGTAATGTAATAAAATGTGAAAAAAATCCAAGGGGTTCGCATAATTTTGTAAGGCACTGTATGTGGAATGCTGCCCCTCTAATTGGCAGAAATGGTTAGCCCTGTATTAAATGTACGTTTTCCTCTTTGCCTGTATGTGCACAGGGGTTAGTGCTCACTGTTTTAATGGAGAAATCTCCAGAGAGGAGGCCTCTTTGATACCCATGGCGATGATAAGCATGCATTGGTTGGCTACTATTGGACAAGCCATGGCAGATGGTGAGTGCAGGTCCTTCAAAAACACATATCTGTCTGTCAGCCTTGTTCCCTTCTCTCTCTCTCTCTCTCTCTCTCTCCCTCCCTTCCTCTCTCCAGCCAGTGGAATAATGAAAAGCCTATCCTGGTCATGGCTAACTCAATCTCATTATAATCTCTCCCCTTTTTTATTCATTCAGCCCCATGGGATGCTGTCTGCCAGCGATGTGGCTTTCAACCTCCAGAGAGAACATCTTTTGAAACAGCCAGGAGACCTAATGAAGTCACAGAGAGGCACAATTATTTCCCAAAGAAGGAGCATTAATGTACTTGGAAATTCCCTCTGGAGAAACATGATGACAATTGGTTTGTACAGCTTTGATCGCAGCTTTAAATACTGCCCAAGATAAACTGCAGGGTTAGCCCCCTTTGCCACTGGTAAGCAGGAAACCCAGAAGTGGCTATCAAGCATTAAATATATCAAATACCCTGGCTTTTTTTTTTTGGGGGGGGGGGGGGGGCAACTATAGCCTGTATTATCATGTAACCTTTAAATTACTTTCAGAAAGGTATAATAGGTCAGAAGGGATGCGGAAATATACACATTTCATCTGAAAGAATTGCAGCAAATTTGCTGTACATAGCAAACATGACAAAGTGATATTGGGTTGGGAGTTGTGGGGAGGAGAATGATTCATTATCACATAAGACACCTTCAGACAACTGAAAGCGGCAACTCCAGCTGCTGCTAAAAGTTGCATCTGTGCTCTGTAATCACAGACACTTTCCTTTACATTAATTATGAAATTGGTTTTTAGCTAAGAAAATGAGTGTGATGCTTGAGGTTGTTGGCGCCTCCACTTGTAGTGCAGATTAGCAGATGGGGTACATGATAAACAACAGTCAGTGTTAAACTGCACTCCCCCGAATCTATCAGGAATGCAGCTGTTACGCGTACATTTTGGAGCTTTGTTCCATAAAATTCATGCATGTCTTCTACAAACAGAAGCGCTAGATCTCTATCATTCTATTTCAGCTGAATCAGAATCTGGTTGACATGCTATGGCTATCTTTCACAGATAACACTGTGTCTGATGGTTGAACTGTAAAATCACTGTGAATTGTCAATTATTCCCCCTCAGACTCCTGACTGTCACCGACATGAAAAGGAATAATTTATCACTGTGTTTCTCATTATGACCCATGTTTACAGTTTCAGAAATGACAAACTAAGTTCAACTTAGATGGATTCCATCAGGAACTGAAAGCACAATATTTGAATTAGCCAACATCAAGGTGTAAATGATTTTATTCAGATATACAGTGTGAGGTACCAAGCTGTGAAGGCGTAGAGGGCACGGCAAAAATGTCAAGTGAAGCTTTATTTTACCACGCCCAAAAAAAGTCATATAATTAATGAGCACATAAAATAGGTCAACTAAATATAACTCGACTCAAAAAGTGACTTAAGGAATATGAACTGATCAAACAAAGTATACACACCTTACTTCTCAAAACTGACCTAACTCAAGGATACAAAAGGGTAACTTATACAGTTATTTGGCCAGACTATTTACACACAATATGGGAAACAGAACTAAACAGCCATACTAACTAAGGACCCAATGATCTAACTAAATCTAAAACATCCCCCTTGCTGACAAGCACATGGTTGGTCGTGCTGAGCTGGCCTTGTGCTTTCAAAGCCCCTGTCCCAATACTCACACTTCCACCCTTGTGTCCTTCAATTGCATGTTCCCGTTGATGGGTTTGAACGAGTAGTGTGTCCCAATTCTCCAGAGTGGTCTTTTCACCCCTTTGTGCCCTCGATCCACACTTCAGCTAAGCGCGCATCTAAACAGACTTCGCTGAAGTATATTAGCCACAATTCACCGCTGCAGGTGACATTTTGAGCAAAAACCAATCACAACCATCAATGTAATCAACGATATATATTTTTTATCGGTTTTTCAGGCTCAACATTGTAAGACGGCACTGGTTCAGGATGATTCTGGGCAGTCAGTAGCCCATAACGTTGAAATTATCTTTCGAACAAACACTGGCGTCGTGGCGAGAGTCTGGTGTATAAGCCTCCTTCGGTTCCTGCACTTTCTTTTCCTCAAAACAATTTTTGCAGTTTTTGTTGCAGTTTTAAAATAATTTTTTGGCAGCAAGACTGCAAAACCAGCGACGGGTCCAGCCATTTTTGATGTCGTAATTATGGTTCAGAGGTGTAAGGCGATGACGTAACCCCTACTGTCCCAATTCTCCAATTTTGCACGCTTGTAACTTGCGCTCTTCAACCCCTATGAGTGCTTTTACACCCCTCATAGGGGGGCGTGGGGTGTAGTGTGGGTATCGGGACAGGAGTCCTCAGCCCTTGGTCTCGCCTCCTGCCCAGACAGGAAGCAGCCAACTCCCCAAACCAGGTAACTCAAAAAGAAAGACATAATTAATAGAATACATTTTAAAAACCACACAGTTCTATTATGTGCATGCTTCATAATATCATTATTCGGTTTAAGAAAAGAAATTAAAGAATTACATTACTTAAATACAGCTATAAACGAAAAATAAACTAATGCGGTAAGTGTGTGGAGGTGTGGTTGACCCAGCTGCTAAGTGTGACGCTGTCTTCGAAGAGCTGTGATTGGTTGTAACAAAAACATAAATAAAACAAAAAAATAACTGTGCTCCTAGTAATCAGTGGAGGGAAATTAACTGATCATAGCATTTCAACTGGATTAAGAAATTTCTAACTCATGATGATAAAACTTAGCAAAATTAAATCAATTGTTACACAGTTTAAGTTTGAACCTTGTTTACATGCTCATCATTATTTTGATTTGCTTATCATGTTTACTCACCATATTGGTAGTTTTTCTACTTCATCTATTTGATATTAAAGTAGACACTCACCTGTCAGTATTTTACTGTGATCTCCTTCTGTCCCACAGAGAACGTTCTGAGCCTCCTGTTGACGGCAGAGGGTTCCGGAAACTGACCTTGTTGGAAAGACTGTGACACAACTGGAATTAACAGGGGAACATGCGTTATGGACCTGCGTGTTCAAAAACAGTTCTGCTGGTGTTTTTTTAGTAGTCATGTGTGGCAAATTCCTGTAACTAAACAAACAATTAGCAATGCAGTGAGTCAGCAACATGCTACCAACTGCTTTATTCTTTGCCAAAGACTTTGTTAAGTTATGGACAAGCCTTTCAGCCAGACCGTTTGAAGCTGGGTGATATGCTGGAACTTTATTTGCATTTAGTTTCAAGAATGACTCAAACTCACTTGAAATGAATTGAGCTCCATTGTCTGTCACCACCTCCTTGGGCAACCCATAGGAAGCAAACAGATTTCTCAACACTTCTATTGTTTTGTTTGTTGTGGTAGACTGCAAATGAAAAATTCCAGGCCAGCGATCATATGCATCCATTACAACCAGAAACATCAGCTTGGGCTGTGCATTAATGCTAGTGAGGAACAGGCTGTATCTTCCTCAGTGTTCAAGGCCAACGTTCAACGCCTGTTTTCTGCCAGTTTTGCACCATAAAAGTTTAGGTGGTGTTTAACTATTAGGATTATTGTGTGATATGATCTGTGGGACCAACACAAATTTTAAACATGGTTTAGGTTGGTGCTTTCAGAATGCCATTCTATAACTATATTGTAAGCCTTCTTTATTTAAGTCAATTCATTTTATTTATATAGTGCCTAATCAAAACACATGTCATCTCTAGGCACATTACAAAGTCAATTCATTTGAATCATACAGATTTCTGTCATCGCTTTCTTTAAGGTCGACTTGACCCACATACAGAGAGAACACTCCAACAGAGAACCGTTTAGCTCAATGATTTGTTTTCTCGGCTTCAGGAATAAACATGGAGAGAATGGTGGCCGGACGTCAGGCTGTAAAGGAAACGGCAAAGGTGAGTAAGGGTTCAGGTCAGAACTAACTACAGAGAAATTAAGCTCACAGTTCAGGTGGGGCGTGATCCGCCAGGGGAAGTGATGCGAGTCAGGCTGCGTGGCTGCACTGGTTAGGCGAGAGCGTCAGGATGGTCCGGACTGATCTGTGGGAAGGTGAGCAGGTGCGCACGATTAGAACGGGTGGAATCGCAAGGGCGGCTGCCAGGCCAGAAAGTGATCGAAGAAATCCAGATTCCGTTGAAGGTGGTTCCAGAGCAGGTCCTCAGCGAGGAGCTTGTTTGCAAGCCTAGGAAGTAGGGAAAAACACAGGCTATTAGTCAGAGTACTTCTTTAAATATTATCAAGGTACAGAGGTACGAGCCAGGTGATCACTACCGCAGAGGGCAAAACACTCAGGCGTAGAAGTGCTGGCGAGCCACCCTCATATAGTCCACCAGCTGATGAGGAAACCATGTACACCTGTCAGTCTCAAGGAACCTAGCTCTGGCGCCCCGTTGCAGTGCAGAAGGTCAGCAGAAGGCAGGGTGGAAGAACAGACTGACAATTTCAAGTCAGGTACATACTTTTCAAATTAATCCTAAATATCAAACAGTTCAGTCGGATTCAGTTTCTTATTCAAATTTCTTAAAACGTTTTTTTATCTCAGGAAACCCAGCAGATTGCATTGAATCAGTGACTTGCAACAGTCACTCCTCCTGGATGAGCATGTAGCGACAGTGGACAGTCACTGGCGTTGACTTTGCAGCAATCCCTCATACTGAGCATGCATGTAGCAACAGTCGAGAGGAAAACTCACTTTTAACAGGAAGAAACCTCCAGCAGAACCAGGCTCAGTGTGACTGACTAGGGGTTTGAGAGAACACAGCAGAGACACAAAAAGAACACAGAAGCACTGATTCAGGAGTACTTTCTATGGGAGGGAAAAGTAAAACATTAATGGTAGTTGTTATGATTTGTGGGTGTTTTTGTTGGTTTTATTCACAGTTAAGGTTTTGAATCGTTCTTCTGTTTGTTTTCTTGGTCATGCTTTAGTTTTTGTATTCATGTTTTGCTTAGTTGTGTACTTGGATTGGGCTTCTGGTTATGCTTTGGTTTCATGTTTTTCTAGTTAGATTTCTGTTTGTTTGTATCCTTGAAGTTTTGTTTTGCCCCTGTCATGTTGTGTTCTGTCTGTTAATTATCTTTATCCAGTTCACCTGCTCCAAGCTAATCTGTCTCCTTGCTCCACCTGGTTTTCTCTCCATATATACACTCATGTTTAGTTATTCATCGCAGAAAGACTTCTCAAATCATGTCTTGTTGCCAAAACATGCTCACGTCTTGTTTTATGGATCATGCCAAGCCTGTCCTGCCTGTCCGTTTATTGTTTTGTTCCTGCCTCCTCTGAGAGTGAGTTTTTGTTTTTTATTAAATCGTTTTTCACTGACCTTCATGCTGCCTGCTCGTCTGCATTCTGGGGTCCTATTTTGCAAGTCCTAACAGTAGTAGCTTCTTTAGTGGCTTCATCGAGGAGACAAAGACAGGTAAGCAGATGAACTCTGAGTCAGTTTTCAAGCCTAGAATATGAAAGAGAGCACATACAGTTGGTCACAGTAAAAGCTCAGCCAGTAGCTTTGTATCGGAGAGAGGGTTCAACAATCGTTTACAAACCTCTGTTTAACTCCTTACGGAAAATAAACTACTTATTGTTCTCCAGGTTTGTTGATATGGGCAGCTACAAATTTCATTTAAGCTTTAAGGTGACCATTTTCGATTTCCATTATCAGACAATGCTGTAACAACCTTTAAAGAATCTGTTCTACTTTTAATTTCCTCAATATCTCAGAAAAACACAGTGGAGGGCAATAATTTTGTTTTTTCCCCTTCACAAATTTTTTCTCTTGTTCATAGTGTTACTTGCTCATTGCGTGGTGCATTTGACAATGCAGCCCCCTTGAAAAAGAAGGTAATTATGTATTGGAGGCTAGCTCCCTGTTATAATTAAGAGCTGCGTACTTTAAAGCACAATGTTAGAAAATTGGAGAGGAAATGGCGCTCTACACACCTAGAAGACTCCTACTTAATCTGGAAAAATAGCCTACTGTTGTATAAAAAGACACTTTGCCAAGCCAGAACAGCTTATTTCTCATCATTAATAGAAGAGAACAAGAATAATCCTAGGTTTCTCTTTAGTACAGTTGCTAAACTTACACAGAGTCATAGCTCTGTTGAGCCATCCATTCCCTTAGCTCTCAGCAGTCATGACTTTATGGGATTCTTCCAAAATAAAATTGATTCTATTAAGAAGAAAATCTTTGACATACTCCCGAAGATGATTACTTTATCCTCAGCAAGTGAGACGACATTGGAAATAACTGCAGAACCTGATCTGTGTTTGGACTGTTTTGATCCTGTGGAGCTTCCTGAGTTATCAGAAATATTAGCTTCATCTAAACCTTCAACTTGTATGTTAGACTCAATCCCAACCAAATTATTTAAGGAAGTGTTCCCTCTGATTACCAGCCCCATTTTAGATATGATTAATCTATCCTTAGTAAATAGATATGTACCACAAGCTTTTAAGGTAGCTGTAATTAAACCTTTACTTAAGAAACTTTCGCTTGATCGAGATGACTTAATAAATTACAGACCTATATCCAATCTTTTGTTCTTATCTAAAATTCTTGAGAAAATAGTTGCTAATCAAATGTGTGAGCATTTACACAGCAATGACCTGTTTGAAGAGTTTCAGTCAGGTTTCAGAGCTCATCATAGCACTGAAACAGCTCTGCTGAAAGTCACTAATGATATTCTTATTGCCTCAGATAATGGACTTGTGTCTGTGCTGGTTCTGTTAGATCTCAGTGCTGCATTTGATACAGTCGATCATAATATTCTCTTAGAAAGGCTGGAATATACTGATCAAGGAAACAGCACTAGGCTGGTTTAAATCTTATTTGTCTGACAGATTCCAATTTGTTCATGTAAATGATAAATCATCTTCAAACTCCAGAGTTAATTGTGAAGTACCACAGGGTTCAGTACTTGGGCCAATTCTCTTCACTATATATATGCTTCCAATAGGTAAAATTATCAGGCAGCATAGGATAAATTTTCACTGTTACAGTGATGATACTCAGCTTTACTTATCCATAAATCCTGATGAGCCCAACCAGTTAGACAGACTACAGGCATGTCTTGAAGACATAAAAACTTGGATGACTTTAAATTTTTTGCTTCTAAATTCAGACAAGACAGAAGTTGTTGTCTTTGGACCGGAGTCTTTAAAAAAGAAACTGCTTAGTCAATCATTTAACCTGGATGGCATTAAATTGACCTCTGGTAATAAAGTAAAAAACCTTGTTGTTATTTTTCACCTGGACATTTCATTTAAATCCTATATTAAACAGGTTTTTAGAATTTCCTTCTTTCACCACCGGAATATTGCCAAAATTAGAAATATCCTATCCAGGAGTGATGCTGAAAAACTAGTCCATGCATTTGTTACTTCAAGGCTGGACTATTGTAATTCTTTACTATCAGGATGTCCACAAAATGCAGTTAAAAGCCTTCAGCTGATTCAAAATGCTGTAGCAAGAGTTCTGATGAAAATTAAAAAGAGAGATCATATTTCTCCTATTTTAGCTTCCCTTCATTGGCTCACTGTTAAATCCAGAATAGAATTTAAAATTCTCCTTCTCACATATAAAGCCCTTAATGATCTAGCGCCATCATACATCAGAGATCTGATTGTTCCATATGTTCCTAACAGGGCACTTCGTTCTCAGACTACAGGTTTACTGATGGTTCCTAGAGTCTCTAGAAGTAGAATGGGAGGCAGATCCTTTAGTTATCAGGCTCCTCTCCTGTGGAACCAGCTCCTAGTTTTAGTCTGTCAGGCAGACACCCTGTCTACTTTTAAGGCTAGGCTTAAAGCTTTCCTTTTTGATAAAGCTTATAGTTAGAGCGGCTTAGGTTGTCCTAAGCTATCTCTGTAGTTATGCTGCTATAGGCTTAGGCTGCTGGAAGACATAATGACCACCTTCACTCTCTCTGCTACATTCTCATACAAATCTCCAATTTTGCATTATTTGCTGTTATTTCAGCTTTTAATTTTATGTTCTCTCTCTTTTCTCTTCCTACAATTTTCTGTGCCATCTGAATTTCCTTTCATCTGAGGATGGCAGCTTGGCTCTCCTCCCAGACACAGGCAATCTGGTGACATTTAAATTTACCGATATGCCCTTGTTTGAACTGATGATCTTGGAGTCTGACTATGTTTAGAAATTGCTCCAAAGCATCCTGTCCTAACTTTTGAAAATCTAAAATGCAACTTTTTCGATTTGAAGGGGGCGTACATGCAAACTCCATGAAGAAACACCCTAGGCCAGGATTTGGACCTGGGACCTTCTCGCTGCAGGACAACAGTGCTACCAGCTGTGCCACCATGCAACCCAGTCTATTAATTTCAGCTTGTATAACTTTGGTGATAAGAGAACATTTTCAATGAGTTCTAACTTGTGCACCCAAATCTGGTTTTAGAATGTTTTTATGGTTGTATTTTACATAATCATTCCTGACTGTAAAAAGGCTGGTTGCATTAAACCATTAAAGCCATGTTAGTCTGACATGGAGGCAAGTAATAATTTTTGCTTGCATATTCTTTAGGAGAAGGTGTGATTGAATGAGTTTAATAATAAAGTTCGGTTTCATATTACAGATAAAAGTTGTTGTTTTTTTTCCAAGCTTTGTGGAACAGTCTTTGAATTCATGTATTAATTTTATTAGCAATCAAAGCTGTTACTCCCAGTGTGCTTTGAAGTCTTCTTCCACCTCACCTCAGTTGAGGCATCTGATTTGCACTCTCCTGTTTGGAAAGTGTTACCGGTAAAGTTTAACACAATCCTGTGTCTTACGGGGGGCTATTTTCACATACAATACACCACCTTGGAAAACCACAGAGGAATCATAAACCACACTCACATCCACACAACGGGGAAAGAAAATCACAGATCTTTTTCCTCTATGACAGAAAAGTGGCAATGATGTTGCTGTGAAGAGCTGAATGTTAAAAAAACACTGAGATCTGAGCTGGTTAAGTAGTTCTACCGAAGGATGTCTTAAAATTGTCTTTTTTCTCATTCTTAACAAGCACAAAATGCTAACATTGACGCATTACACTAAATTATGTCTAAGGAACATACACATTTTACATTTACTTCATGTTAAATTACTTTCTGTTCACTTGAGTTGAACATGAGATTAAATTGTATGTTGAAGAGTCACTTTTTGGAGGAAGACTGCCAACAGAATTCCATTGGATGGAAGGACAATCCTTTAAAAACAGAACTCATCAAAGAACAACTTGATTTGAAATCCTTCCCAGCATATTTCAAAGTACCTGACTGAAAGTTTGATTTGGACAGACATTAAACAAAATTGTGCAAACCTGGATGCTGGGCTTCAAGCTCAACATCAAGAGGACCTCATGATTTTTTTAACATGAACTTCAAAAGCACCTTTGCAACATTCTATCCACAATAGAATATGTCTGGCCTTTTCTATCAATCAAATGATTGTGAGTTACTCTCTGCCCCCTGCAGTGTACATAGGATCTGTGCTGGGCTATCTTGTAAAAATATGGGTTCAATTATTAATTGTTAGTCTCTGGGTAATGAAAAAGAAGATTATGTGAAAACAAACAAAACTAAAATTCACCTGACTTCTATAAAGGGGAAAATCATTTAGAGAGGCAACTTTGTAATGTGGCTCACTTACCTTCATCATGTGTTTAAAACCAGGGATTTTAACAACACTGTACTGTCTTGGTTTTGGTCTGGTCTGAAATGTTAGCAAGAGGGCTTCAGGCAGCTTGGTTTGCAGGTATGTTTACATTTGGTTGAAGTAATTTCAAGAGAGCAATTTAGTTCTACATAGATGCATGCCGCGTACATTATCACTGCCGAACAATGGCAACATAAGGTAAGTAAGTAAAAATGTATTTTATATTCCAACTTTTCATAGACAAATGTCCCAAAGTGCTCCACAAAAAGGGTAACAAAACAGAACACAGTTTATTAATAAAAGCACAAGTCTAACTAAAAGCTCCTTGGAAAAGAAAATGCCTTTGGCTGTTTTTTAAAAGTATCAACAGAGTGCAAACTCAATAGAAGAAGGAGCCATGATGTCTGGATGCCACAGCCTGGAAAGATCAGCCTCCTCGAGTCCTGAAGGCGGTTGGAGAAAGCTTTGCCCGTAATAACATCTGATTTAACACAAATAATAAACACGTCCCTTTTGTAAGGTGTTTTCCCCCAGGCCTTGAAAACAGCAATTATCCAACCTCTATTGAAAAAAGAGCAACTTGGACAAGCTGCTACTACAGAACAACAGGCCTATATCAAACCTCTCCTTCATCAGCAAGATTATTGAAAAAGCTGTGTTTCAGCAGTTATACAACTTCATAGCAATGACCAACCGCTTCTATGTCTTCCAGTCAGGCTTCCGTGCTCACCACAGTACAGAGACTGCCCTTGTCAGGGTGTTCAATGACATCCGTATGAATGCAGACTGTGGAAGAACCACAGTGCTGGTATTAATGGACCTTAGTCCAGCATTCGACACTGTTGAACACTCCATTTTATTAGAGCGCCTGGAAAACTGGGTCGGCCTTTCTGGTACAGCACTCAATTGGTTTAAATCCTACTTGAAGGACAGGGACTTTTTTGTGTCAGTAGGTAACTTTACATCAGAGACCACAAATATAACGTGGTGTTCCCCAAGGGTCCATCTTAGGGCCCCTCCTATTCAATATCTAAATGCTCCCCCTAACTCAGATTTTATAAACAACCATGTAACTTATCATAGCTATGCAGACGACACACAGCTATACGTTATGATGTCACCAGGTGACTATGAACCCATTCAAGCGCTGGGTAAATGCATAGAAGAAATCAATGCATGGATGTGACAAAATTTTCTTCAGTTGATTTAAAACAAAACTGAAGTAATAATCTTTGGACCAAAGGAAGAGCGTTTAAAAGTTAGCACTTCAGTTAATACAGCTAGAAACCACCAGTCAGGTTCGAAGCCTGGGTGTAGTGATGAACTCAGACCTGAACCTTCAGAGGCACATTAAGACAGTAACAAGGTCGACCTTCTATCACCTAAAGAACATCTCCAGGATTAAAGGACAAATGTCTCAGCAGGACCTTGAAAAACTAATCCATGCGTTCATCTTTAGTAGAGTTGATTACTGCAACGGTGTCTTCACAGGTCTGCCTGATCAGACAGCTGCAGTTGATCCAGAACGCTGCTGCCCGCGTCCTCACTAGAACTAAGAAAGTGGAGCACATCTCCCCGATTCTAAAGTCCCTACACTGGCTCCCTGTAGCTTTGAGAATAGACTTTAAAATACTTCTGTTAGTCTATAAATCACTGAATGGCTTAGCACCAAAATACATTACAGACTTGTTGTCAGTGTATCAACCACCCAGACCTCTCAGGTCTTCTGGCTCAAATCTACTCTGCATAACCAGAACCAGAACCAAACATGGAGAAGCAGCTTTTAGTTCTTATGCTCCACTAATCTGGAATAAACTCCCAGAAAAAAGTAAAAGCCCCGAAACTCTAAGTTGCTTTAAATCAAGATTAAACACTTATTTGTTTAAAGTGGCCTTTGAATGTGTTATCTAAACATTATTAGTTACATTTTCAGTCCAATTTTCCTTTCATTTTCTTATCCGTCATTCTATTCTCTTTATTTTTTTTAATTACCTCTGTTGTTTGATTTTCTGTATCATTATAATGTTTTTCCTTATGTACAGCGCCTTGAGTGCCTTGTTGCTGAAAAGCGGCATATAAATAAACTTGACTTGACTTGACTTGGAGGACCCCTACAAGGTCCTGATTAGATGACCTCAGACTATGGAAGAAGTGATAAAGTTTAGGGATGTAAAAGCAATCGATATTTAGATGTTGATACTAAAGGAATTAATAAATGCTCATTTGCATCAAAATTTATACAAACCGACCCAGTTTTGTCTCCCCAAATTATCACCCTTCTTAAAACAGTAACACTATAATAACACCAACACTAAACACCTCGTTTCCCTGCAGTGGCTCACCTAACATCCATGGCTGAGACCAACACGTGTATTGTACATGTATTCAGCCATCTTTAATCTCATAGCCCAAAATAAAATTCTTTCATTTGGCTTCAGAGGTCACCTAATTAGTGAACAGACATTATCTGTGTGTAATTTAATCTCAGTGTAAATACAGCTGTTCCTTGAAGACGTTAGAGGTTTGTTGGAGAACATTCGAGAGCAAACAGCATCATGAAGACCAAGGATCACAGCTGACAGCCCAGGGATATGGTTTACAACAGGGTTAGATTTAGAAAAAAAAACAATATTCCAAGCACTGAACATCTCTCAGAGCTCTGTTTGATCCATCATCAGAAAATAGAAAGAGTATAGTACAACTGCAAACCTACCAAGACATGGTTGCCCAACTAAGTAACATTAGGGAGCATTAATTACAGAGCTGCAGAGATCCACAGTCAGTTCAGACCTTCTTTTAACACCACTAACTCTGGTGAAAGAATCAGTCAAGAATCAAGGTAGCTTGGTGAAGAAGCCCTCACAGATGATCACAAAATGAAGTGTGGCCAGGAAGTAGGAACATGGATGATTGTCGACCTGTCGCATTGGAATGTAGCAGATGAACATCGTAACTTCAATAAACTTGTTTTTTTATGAATTGCTTTAAATTACTGCAGTCTTCATCTCCATCATCTTCACCCTCAAGAGTGTGAGCCTGAGTGTTTGGATGGAAGCTCTACTTCTTTCTGAAATATCACAAGGGTTCTTTCTTCTTTTCCAGAAGCTGCCTGTGGGTTTACCGATGTCATCACTGAACTTAACTCCACCCTTCTAGCTTTATTCTAACTCCACAACCGTACAGTTTCCTCATGGCCAAGGCCAGGCACTTCACCACTATTCATAGTTCCAATAGTTTTATGCAATTGGGTTGACTTTTTTCTTAGCAATGCAGGATGTTAGACAGCTTGCACTTGTAAACTTCAACTTTGTGGGTCAGTCTTGTTTACCTGAAAAGAAAACTGGTTTACTTTAAGCTTTCTGGTTAAAGGTAGAAAAACATCAGCACAGTCTGCTTTGAGCTGCCAAAAGCCTTGCAGTCATTGTCTTCAGCATCCTTTTCTTCCATACAGGTGAGATCACTTGACCTATCTATTTTGTTCTACTGCTAGTAGTAATTTTCCATGTTAGCCAAGATGTAGGCAGGTGGTTTTGGTGATGCATTGGAATTAACATTTCTTGTTTTTTTGTGTTCCTTCTAATCTGCATGTTCCACATTTTAATGAAACAATGAGCTTTCACTTTCACAAAATCAGACATTTATGCATCTGGTGTTTTCTTATGATACAGTTCCTTCAAAAGTATTCACACCCCTTTAATTATTTCACAGCATTGTCAGGTTAAAGTGCTAAACTTTTATGCAGTATATCCAGAGTTGTGACATACCTGCACAAACTAGTGCAGCAATAATAATGCATACATATATTAAATAATTACATATATACATCATTTTAAATGTTGCTTTTACAAACTAAACGTAGAAAACCGTGGTTTGTAGTTGTATCCAGCCACCCTGAGGTAATTCTTTATAAAACGCCCTCATGCTAAAAATACAGCTGAAAGTTCTTTAGGACTTGATCTCAACCGGTTTTGCACATAAAGAGACTGAAATCTGTTCCGACTCTTCTTTGCTCAGTCAACTAAATGGAGAGCCTCTATCTTGCCACAGATTCTCAATTCTAAATTGGATATTTAGCTCCACACATCTTCACATCAACTTGGACCAGCTTGTGGCAACCTTTAAACTGGACCTCTTGGGGTTTTCTATTAAAAATTCTTCTTCTAGTCACTATTTGATGAAGGACAAATTTGTGAAGTGCTTTACTAATAGTTGTCCTGTCAACAGATTTTCCTATCTGACCTGTGGATCTCTGCTGCTCTTCCAGAGTTACCATGGGCCTCCCAGGTGCTTCTCTGATTAATGCTCTCTTAGTCTTTGTGTTCCTTGGTCTTCACCATGCGGTTTCTTCACTCTTGCTCTCTAACAAACTCCTGAGGTCCTCACAGAACAGCTGGGTTTAAACTTACGTTAAACCATACCTCGATTTACTGTATTTACAGCACAGTAAAAGGAAAGTAAAATGTACTGAATACATACATCTCTATTTAGATTTTAATTATAACAAATTTGGGAAAAAAGGTATGAATACTTTTGCAAGGTGCTGTAGTGCATGTGTTTTTTTACACAGTCTTTGCAGGTCTCCTTTGTGTCTGCTGCAAAAAAAAAATCAATTTCCAATGAGGCTGAACATGGTTCTCTCCGTCTGTGAGTCAGTCTGCTGAATCAAGGCCGGTACATTTAGGTGTGCAATACATTTGATGCGCTTAACGTCTCTGTAGCCTAAGTGCAGTTGCAGTTAAACTCCTTGCAGATGAAGTAGCAGATTTTTGTGTGCTTTTGGTGAGCTGGTCAAGACGTTTGAGGCAGTTACAGCCAAATGCAAAGTGAGGGCACTGTTCTGATGTAGCCCTGTCTTCAAATTCAGACCTTTAATAGAACTTCTTCCTGCCTGTCTCCGTGAATAACGGTTTTCCTCATCAGGGAATTGCTACACAGAACAAACGCCTATACTGCCTGCATACAAAGGGCTTTGAAAGATTTTTACAGTTCACCTGATTATGCTAGCCTAAATGATACATCACATGACTATGGAAATTTCATTTTTCCTTGAAATTAACATTGCATGTTCCGCATGAAAAGAAAAAAGATCTTGCACAAGTTGCTCTCGCTTCAACTGTTCCACTTTTGGACCGGCATTGTTTTCATCTTCAGGGTCATTTCCCTCATTACAGCCTTCCTGTGCTGTGCTATAAATACGCTGCCGGGAGACTAAAGCTTTGTTCCTGGAAAGGTCTTAGAATGGCATTTCTACATATTTAATATCAGACTGCAAACCCAAAGATGATTCTTTGTTGCCTTTGTCAACATTTTCAACAGCATAACCACTACAGAAATATCTATAGTTGTTGTTAACCTTTTCTCCACAGACTGAAATGCTTTTTGTATGTTTACTGCACCTCCTGTCTGTTTGGTGCATCACTTTCGTCTCCAGCCTTATGTCACTGAGAAACAACCTTGTTCTTGCTGAATCCCATCTGATTACTTGAGCATTATCATAAACTTCCGTGGAGCTTTCAGACCATTCTACATCCCGTTGAGATCTTGTTTTCACTGTCTGTTTTTGTCAACGGTTGGCTAATGTGCCTCTGCTCCGTACTGTCACCTGACAGTGCGGAACAGGCCAGTTTAGACTCATTGCGTACCGGGTGAGACAGTGGCGTGTTGACACCTGGCTGTGCGGCCAGTGTTTTTACGACGGGTCCCACTGTGTTCTTCCAAGCGTCTGATTGAAGCTCACTGGGTGGCGGCAACACCTCAGGGCTCGTGTCCTTCTCTGCTTGCCACGTGACATCCAGGACATGGCTGGATAAAACAGAGCCTTTGTTTAGGACACAGTGTAGCTCTGAGGTAGGGTGTGAACCAGGTCCATTAACAAGTGCTCCTGAAGGCAATGAATTGTCTGCGTGGGGAACAGCAGGGACACTGCTGTGTACAAATGGATTCGGCTGGGTTCCATTTAAAGGGTTTTCGTGTTCATCTGAAGACAGACCTGCTGCATTGTTCTTCAGGGAGGAAGTGTCACTCTGTAATGGCTCCTGTGTAAGAATCAGGTCATCAGACGCAAATTTTACCTCTTTGTCCTTTTGTGTATTAGGCATTTGGTCAGACATGCCAAGTCCTTCTGAAATACTAAGAAATACCAAAATTATTAAATGTGGTGCATGCAAGCTGTATAGTCCTGTGTCTTAAAAGAAAATGTTTAAATATTTCCATTGCAAAACAAATTCATCTACATACCAAGCAGAGCAAAACTAATCAAAATTTATTTTTACCCTATTTTACACAGAACTGATGGTTTTTATTTTTTTATTTACCCAGTAAAATGTGCACACAATTTGTAGCAGCTTGCAAACATTTGATTTAAGAAGATTTTAATCAGTATTTCTGACTAATTTACCCAGATATACAGATGAATTACGTTCCAACAATTGTTTTATAGTGATTTTATCCTTACACTTTCAGAGCATTTGCAATAAAGCTTGATTGATCACATTCTTGTCGAATAAACATTGACATCATAGGGAAAATATTTCAGTTTCAATAAATTTTGATTGGCCACTGAATTAATAAACAGAGCAAGATAAGTGCCCCTCCTTGAACCGCCACCTTAACGTGGTGGAGGGGTTTGAGTGCTCGAATGATCCTAGAGGCTACTTTGTGTGGGGCTTAAATGCCCCTGGTAGGGTCTCCCATGGCAAACAGGCTCTAGGTGACGGATCAGACAAAGAGGTCCAAGAATCCTTCATGAGGACTACTACATCGAGGCACGTGACGTCGCCAAGTATGGCGGAGCCGGGGTCCCACCCTGGAGCCAGGCCTGGGGTCGGAACCCGCAGAAGAGCGCCTGGTGGCCGGGTTGCTCCTCGCGGGACCCGGCCGGGCCAAGCCCGAGCGAGAGATGCAAGGCCATCCCCCAGTGGGCCCACCACCTGCAGGGGGAATCGTGAGGGACCGGTGCAAAGAGGATTGGATGGCGACGAAGGTGGAGACCTCAGTGGCCCGATCCCCGGATGCTTAGGCTGGCTCTAGGGACGTGGAATGTCACCTCGCTGGGGAAAAGGAGCCTGAGCTTGTGCAGGAGGTCGAGAGATATCAACTAGAAATAATCGGGCTCGTCTCCATGCACAGCGTGGGCTCTGAAACCCATCTCCTCGAGAGGGGCTGGACTCTCCTCTAACCTGGAGTGGGCCACAGGGAGAGGTGGCGAGCTGGGGTGGGTTTGCTTGTTGCCTCCCAGCTCAGCCATCTCGTGTTGGGGTTTACCCCAAGGGATGAGAGGGTCGCATCCTGCGCCTTCGGGTTGGGGACAGGTCTCTGACTGTCGTTTCAGCCTACGGGCCAAGCGGTAGTGCGGAGTACTCTACCTTCTTGGTGTCCCTGTCGGGGGTGCTGGATAGTGCCCCTCCCGGGGACTCCATTATTCTGCTTGAGGACTTTAACGCCCACGTGGGAAACGACAGTGACACCTGGAGAGGCATGATCGGGAGGAATGGCCTCCCCGATCTGAATCCGAGTGTTGCTTTGTTATTGGACTTCTGTGCTAGTCACGGAGTGTCCATAATGAACACCATGTTCAAACATAACGGTGTCCATCAGTGCACTGGGCACCAGGACACCCTAGGCAGGAGGTCAATGATTGACTTTGTTGTCGTATCATCAGACCTTCGGCCGCATGTTTTGGACACTCAGGTGAAGAGAGGAGCTGAGCTGTCCACTGATCACCACCTGGTGGTGAGTTGGATCCGCTGGAGGAGGAGAAAGCCGGACAGACTTGGCAGGCCCAAGCGCATAGTGAGGGTCTGCTGAGAACGTCTGGCGGAGCCCTCGGCCAGGGATGTATTCAACTCCAACCTCCGGGAGAGATTTGACCAGATTCCGGGGGATGTTGGAGACATAGAGTCCGAGTGGACCATGTTCTCCACATCTATTGTCGATGCTGCTGACAGTAGTTGCAGCCGTAAGGTCTGCGGTGCCTGTCGCGGCGGCAATCCCAGAACCCGGTGGTGGACACCGGCAGTAAGGGATGCTGTCAAGCTGAAGAAGGAGTTCTATCGGCTGTGGCTGGCTTGTGGGACTCCTGAGGTGGCTGACGGGTACCATGAGGCCAAACGTGCCGCGGCCCGGGCTGTGGCAGAGGCAAAAACTTTGGCCTGGCAGGAGTTCGGTGAGGCCATGGAAAAGGACTACCGGTTTGCCTCGAAGCGATTCTGGCAAACCGTCCGGCGCCTCAGGAGGGGAAAACAGTGCTTCGCCAGCACTGTTTATAGTGGGCCACAGGGAGAGGTGGCGAGCTGGGGTGGGTTTGCTTGTTGCCTCCCAGCTCAGCCATCTCGTGTTGGGGTTTACCCCAAGGGATGAGAGGGTCGCATCCTGCGCCTTCGGGTTGGGGACAGGTCTCTGACTGTCGTTTCAGCCTACGGGCCGAGCGGTAGTGCGGAGTACTCTACCTTCTTGGTGTCCCTGTCGGGGGTGCTGGATAGTGCCCCTCCCGGGGACTCCATTATTCTGCTGGAGGACTTTAACGCCCACGTGGGAAACGACAGTGAATGGCCTCCCCGATCTGATGGACAGCTCAGCCCCTCTCTTCACCT
Organism: Crenichthys baileyi; assembly: GCA_036173005.1. Classification (NCBI taxonomy): domain Eukaryota; kingdom Metazoa; phylum Chordata; class Actinopteri; order Cyprinodontiformes; family Goodeidae; genus Crenichthys; species Crenichthys baileyi. The sequence continues at coordinate 35,105 of JAHHUM010002245.1, forward strand.
GAGTGTCCAAAACATGCGGCCGAAGGTCTGATGATACGACAACAAAGTCAATCATTGACCTCCTGCCTAGGGTGTCCTGGTGCCAAGTGCACTGATGGACACTGTTATCTTTGAACATGGTGTTCATTATGGACACTCCGTGACTAGCACAGAAGTCCAATAACAAAGCAACACTCGGATTCAGATCGGGGAGGCCATTCCTCCCGATCATGCCTCTCCAGGTGTCACTGTCGTTTCCCTCGTGGGCGTTAAAGTCCTCAAGCAGAATAATGGAGTCCCCGGGAGGGGCACTATCCAGCACCCCCGACAGGGACACCAAGATGGTAGAGTACTCCGCACTACCGCTCGGCCCGTAGGTTATCCCAGAACCCAGCGGCAATCCCAGAACCCGGTGGTGGACACCGGCAGTAAGGGATGCTGTCAAGCTGAAGAAGGAGTCCTATCGGCTGTGGCTGGCTTGTGGGACTCCTGAGGTGGCTGACGGGTACCATGAGGCCAAACGTGCCACGGCCCGGGCTGTGGCAGAGGGAAAAACTCTGGCCAGGCAGGAGTTCGGTGAGGCCATGGAAAAGGACTACCAGTTTGCCTCGAAGCGATTCTGGCAAACCGTCCGGCGCCTCAGGAGGGGAAAACAGTGCTTCGCCAGCACTGTTTATAGTGGGGGTGGGAGGCTGCTGACCTCGACTGAGGACATTATAAGGCGGTGGAAGGAGTACTTCGAGGATCTCCTCAATCCTGCCATCACGCATTCCTTGGTGGAAACAGAGGCTGGAGACTCGGGGTTGGACTCTTTCATCACCCAGGCTGAAGTCACCGAGGTGGTTAAAAAGCTCCACGGTGGCAGGGCTTCGGGGGTGGATGAGATCCGTCCTGAGTACCTCAAATCTCTGGATGTTGTGGGGCTGTCATGGTTGACACGGCTCTTCAACATTGCGTGGCGGTCGGGGACATTGCCTCTGGACTGGCAGACTGGGGTGGTGGTGGGTGTGCTCCAGGAGTTTGGAATCGGTGGCCCTTTATTAGGGGCCATCCGGTCCCTGTACAAGCAGAGCAGGAGTTTGGTCCGCATTGCCGGCACTAAGTCGGACCTGTTCCCGGTGCATGTTGGACTCCGGCAGGGCTGCCCTTTGTCACCAGTCCAGTTCATAACTTTTATGGACAGAATTTCTAGACGCAGCCAAGGGCCGGAGGGGGTCTGGTTTGGGGACCAGTGGATTTCGTCTCTTCTTTTTGCAGATGACGCGGTCCTGCTGGCCCCCTCTTGCCAAGACCTACAGCATGCGCTGGGGCAGTTTGCAGCCGAGTGTGAAGCGGCTGGGATGAAGATCAGCTCCTCCAAGTCCGAGGCCATGGTTCTCGACCGGAAAAGGATGGCTTGTCCTCTTCAGGTTGGAGGGGAGTTCCTGCCTCAAGTGAAGGAGTTCAAGTATCTCAGGGTCTTGTTCACGAGTGAGGGAAGAATGGAGCGGGAGATCGACAGATGGATCGGTGCGGCTGCCGCAGTAATGGGGGCACTGTGCCAGTCCATTGTGGTGAAGAGAGAGCTGAGCCGAAAAGCGAAGCTCTCGATTTACCGGTCGGTCTATGTTCCTACCCTCACCTATGGCCATGAACTTCCTCCGTAGGGTGGCCGGGCACGCCCTTAGAGATAGGGTGAGGAGCTAGGCCATCCGGGAGGGGCTTGGAGTAGAGCCGCTGATCCTCCACATCGAGAGGAGCCAGTTGAGGTGGCTCGGGCATCTATACCGGATGCCTCCTGGACGCCTTCCTCGGGAGGTGTTCCAGGCACGTCCCACCGGGAGGAGGCCCAGGGGACGGCCCAGGACACGCTGGAGGGACTATGTCTCTCGGCTGGCCTGGGAACACCTTGGGCTCCCCCCGGAGGAGCTGGAAGAGGTGTCTGGAGAGAGGGACGTCTGGATGTCTGTGCTGAGTCTGCTGCCTGCCGCCACCCGGTCCCGGATAAGCGGAAGACGACGAGTACGAGTACGAGTACGAGTACGAGTACGAGTACAAGCAAGAGAAGTGAACTTAAAAAGTTACATCAGACATAGATTTACTTATTTTGACCCCAAACCTCCTGTAGGCTGTCACAGCTAACGCTAGCTGTGCTATCATCTCAGTGTTTTGTCTTGTGCTGCTGAGCACATCCTCTGTATCTTTTTTTTTGCAGTTGGCAAACAAACAGTAGGTGCATTAGAATCAATCGAATATAAAAATGTGACTTAGGAATTGAAATAGATTCACATCATTCTAAGTTTAAAAGACGGTCATTACCCTCGTCACAGTTTTCTTCAGCCATGTTGGCATCCGTCATGGCATGTCATGGTCGGAGTCATTTTCTGGCTCGAACATATAAGGCTGAACTCTTTGCAATTGGAATACTCCCCCTTACTGATCTACAGCATATTAACTTGCATCTTTCTCAGGGAAATGTCCATCAGACTGAAGGAAAATGGTTCAAAATCTATGTTGAAATCTGTCAAACATATTTACTGAGGCCAACAAATCATCGTTAAACTTGCTCCTCTGTCTGGATCCTATTTACTACTATTCTCGACATACAGTGGCGGTATTTTGGTGTGCTTGTTAGAAACTTTGCATTTTTGTGAATCCTGCATTGAGAAATCAAAATAATTTTTTGTGCTGTTTTTTTATTATTATTATTATTTATTAGAATGATTCACATTTTCAACACAGAACATGGAAATGTTTTAAAATCACAAGTCTTATGACTATTGTTAACTTTTACTAAGTTATTATATTAATTCATAAGACAACTCACAAAAACAGATCAGCCTTACCATTGTCTGCTGGTCTCTGCACACAACAAATGACAATAATGACTGAGGTGTGGTTTGTTACCAAAAACAAACTAATGTAAGAATTTAAGTCTTGAACAGTACATTTAAAACATGCTTGTTTAATATTTAAACAGTTTTAATAGCTAATATTTAATACATTTCCAGGCTCCTTTTTATACTGCGGACATAGGGTACTGTTTAAGAAAACTGTTCTTTAGGCTATTCCCTTTGCTTCATAAAATGAAAAAGGTAATATTTTGAGCTGCATTATGATTTTCCAACACCCGCTTACGCCACCTCTATTCACAACAAACCCTGCTGTTAGCCCTGAATACCCTGGTGAGGATGCTTAATTATGTGAGCATACCTCTGGGACACAACCTCTCTGATTCTCCACCGAATGTTCTCAGTCGTCTGCTAAAATTGACCAATTTCCATGGGAACAAAGTACACCTCCAATGAGATCATATTGCGTCTTATCACTCCTTGATGGTGTCAACCCAGATCCCAGCGTGAGACTGTTGTTGCTTCAATCCTGACAAATTGGCAGGAACACAATCTGTCTAAAACACAAACACAAACCCCCACAAATAAAGCATACTCTTCTGTACACACATTTAGACAACATGCAGATTCATTTAGGAGGAGGGATTAAAGGTGTAACAATCTTCATTCACTGTTCAAACCTATTAAACCAATGGTTTTGAGTAATTAAATCAGATAATAACTGAAAAGTGTACATAATCTCTTATACCCAATTACACTATGCTGTCCAAAGCTGATTTAGTTTCAAACGTATGCTCAGTGGATTTAATATCCTGAGCTGGTCGCTCTCTACGGGAACCTGCATTGCTAACGAAGTGGTAAATTCAGTGTTAATGAGTGGCTTCACTGTTACCACCTCAGAGGTAAAGCCTCCTGAGCTCCATATTCTCCCCATCTGTTGTGGTGTTGGAGGTTTGAAGGGAGAACAGACGCTCCACTTTTAAAGCAAACTTCACTGTTACTCCCAAACAGCAGGGTGGCAAAAACCATCAAAATATCTTGGTGAAAAATGTGCAAGGCTCATTAGCAGCCAACTCACACAACATGTGTCTATATATAACGAAGAGGGCTTGAACAGAGAAGTGATTTTTAGAAATGTATTTGCTTCTATTTACCTCATTTAGTCAAAGTTAAAAGGCTGACTTTGCCTTGCCTGAAGATATTTACTGGGATTATGAGCTTTAATACAGCTAAGCTGTATGCACAGATCAATCTCCTACAAGCTTTTACTAACCCTACCCAGTATCTTCCCCAAGACACACAGCTTTTTATGAGTTTGGAAAATTTGATTCATGGGAAGCTTATGCATTTACTTAGACAATACAAACAACCAAACACCTCTTATACATTGATTGTTAGAAGTTAAGTTTTAGATATTCAATATTCTTTTCCCTCAAGCATTATGGTTCTTTTTTATTTTAGAATCCTATTTACAGATTAAATCTGAAAAACCATCCAACCAGCTTCAGGACAATATTTATAGTCCTGAGCCAGTCTTAAACGACTTCAACTGGTTCAAAATGCTGCTGCGAGCCTTTTAACTGGAACAAGGAAACATTAACATATCGCTCCTGTTTTGGCATCTCTCCACTGGTTTTCCGGTTCATTTACATATTGATTTTAAAGTTCTAATATTTGTTTATAAGTGTTTACATGGTCTCACCCCACAGTATCTGTCCGACCTGACTCAAATCTATGTTCCCTCACGCTCTCTCAGGTCGGTTAATCAGTTACTGTTGGTTGTCCCAAAGCCAAAAAAGAAGTTGAGAGGTGACCAAGCCTTTTCAGTTGCTGTCCCCAAATTGTGGAATAAGCTGCCATTGCAATTTAAACTCACTTGCAGACTCACTTGCTGTTTTTAATTCCTCCTCTAAAACACATTTTTCTCCTTGGCTTTTAACTCAGTTTGAGATGTTGTATCTTATTCTTTACTTTTTTATTTTAATAATTTAACTATTTTTATTAGTTTGTTTTATATTGTTTTTATGTTGTATTAGGTCATTCTAGAATCATTGTATTTATGCTAGATCTGCTAAGCATACATTCATTTTATTAGTTTTATCAGTGTACAGCACCTTGGTCAACGGTGTTGATATTAAAGGGCTTTATAAATATAGTTGAACTGTATTATTCTCACATTTCAAGCTAAGCTACACTAAAATATATCAATCTTATTTATTGTCGGGGTTAATGGTACTTCATTCACTTATGTGCCCTAAGATCTAAAAATACCAGTATTGGACCTAACATGGGTCAAAGCTAGGCATTTGCTTGGAGCACAAAATACGAGGTGCTCCATAAAAAAGCAAACTTCCACTGAGTATTTAGTTTATTTTATTTGTCCTGGTAAATCAGTGTAAAGATTTTTTTTTTAAAAACAACACAGTAAAGCAGTTTGAAAATGTGACACACACAAACATGTTCACCCTTCTCCCAAGCATGTGAACATGAGACTGTTTCATAGTTTCCCGAACATCGTAATATGGAAGGATGTCATGTAGGAAAGTGCCTTGTAGCAATGTTGAAAAGCGAAAAGAGTTTCTTCGTCTGTTGGCCCACTCTTCTTTGCAGCCACACTGAAGAGTTTTTGAGAATGAAAGGCCTGTTTAAGGTCATGTCATATCATCTCATTCAGATTAAAATCCAGACTTTGATTAGGCCAATGCAAAACTTTCTTTTGTTTGAATTATTAAAAGTAAGCTTTTATTGTCCTACTGACACACAAATGTGCTTGAGTGTAAGGTCACAAACTGATGGCCGGAGATTGTCCTTATGAATTTCCTTGTTCATGGTACCATTCATGGTACCATTGCTTACAGAAGGTCGTCCTGGTCTATATGAGGCAATGCAGTCCCATACAATCACACCACCAACACCATGTTTGACTTTTAGTATGTTGCTCTTTTAAAAAATGCTGTCCTATTTTTTCTCCTAATGTAACAGGATTCACACCTTTCAAAACATACCCTCTTTTTCTTGTGAGTTCACAGAATATTTTCCCAAAGGTCTTGAGGACCATCAAAATGTGTTTCGGTAAATGTGACGAATGTTTTTTTTTTGGTCAGCAGGTGTTTTGGCCTTGGAACTCTCCCATAGATCCCATTTTTGCCTACTCTCTTTGTTATTGTTTAATCATGAAATCTGACCTTAATTGAAGGTAAATAAGACCTTTAGATGTTTTGGGTTTTTTTTCACCTCCTGGATGAGTCCTTGATGTGCTCTTGAAGTAATTTTGGTAGGCCACCCACTCCTGGGAAACTTCAATACTGTTCCATGTTTTGTCGATTTGTCAATAATGGAGTACCAGCTTTTTAACCCTTTCAAGCCAGTCAATGACTTTTTACATCCGCTGTTTTTGAATTTCCTCAGATCGGGGCACAATGAGCTGCTTGAGATCTTTTAGACTACTTCACATTGTCAAACTGGTTCTATTGAAATCATTTATGCGGGTCAGAAATTAATCAGGATTGGATGTGGCTAGTGGTTCTTTAATTGTAGCTAGTTAATGATTTATCAAGTGGGAAATAACTTTTTCATCTTGCGCCATGCTGGTTGGGATAGGTTTTTTTCCCCTTACTAATGGCATCATCATTTGAAAACTGAATTGGTATTTACTCAGGGTATCCAGGTCTGATATTAAATTAAATAGCTCAATCAAAAAGCTTGATCTACATTTTTCAGATCATCAAACAGATGAGCACAGCACCACAGACTTTACGTAATTTCAAAACAGAGGTGTGCAGAAACTGGAATTTTTAACAATGTTCTCTCAGTCTGTCCTCTCTGATGGCTAGTGCAAAAAGCTTGACAGTCGACAACCTGCAGCTATAGCAATGACACAGTGAGTACAAAGGTCAAGTGCTGTTGTAGAACCTGTCAGAACAATTTGTCATTATTTTCTTTGCATTTCCGGAAAGGCTGTAACCTGTGGCATATTAAAGATGATATCCTAGCTTCGCAGTTTTTTCTAAAGTGGCAACCCTCAATAAAAATCACATAATGTATCTGAACGTGAATAAAAGCAAGTCTAATGTGGATGAGGGACTTGGATGAAGACGAAGACACAGAAATTTAGACTCATACAATTGTTCTAAAAATGGTAAATTTAGTTCTGAAGCATATTATAGCCGAGCACTTCTTTCAAAACTTTGTGCAGGCACAGTAACAGCATGTGCTACTCAACTGAAAGAAAATAATTTTTGGAAGGAAAAAAACTAAAGCCCCTAAAGTATTACGGTCATATTTAATAAATTGGAATATGCGTTCCGTTGACGCTTGTTTGTCAGATTGAAAGTGCCTTTAAATGTTGTTGAAAATAACACTTAAGCAGGTATTATACATACTTTTTATTAAGCTCACATTTCTGTATTAACATTTTTTTCTTGTTGGTTTGATGTAATATTCTAAGCTTAAATGTCCTGTTTTCATTAGCTGTAAGCAGAAAATCATCAAAATTAACTTGAAAACCTCTGTCTGTGTGTAAATGATCCATGTCTTTCACTTAATAAATTGAATTACTGAAATAAATTAACTTTACAATATTATTCAAATTCATTGAATGAGTGTAGTTTATTGTATCTTCCAGTCATTTTCTGTAGGAGTCTATCAACATGGCAGCTTTTGATTTAGCATTATTTTCCTACTCTACTTGAAGAAATAACGCTCCACATCTGTCAGACTGAAAGGAGATGTCCTATGTGTTATTTTAATCCTGTATATGTTTGTAATGAAGAGGTCTTCATTACTTGGACTATCCCTATTTAAGTAATTCGTAGCACTTTAAGAGCACCTTTGCACTGGCGCCTGGTGCCTGGTGGCGGCACCAGGCGCTGCTCCTCATTAAGAAGTGGGGTGGGTATCTGTGAAAGAAGAATTGTTAGTCAGAGCAAATAAGGTCTACTGTTTTGAAACTTGAGCAAATGTTTGTGTAAAATCTTTTTAAAAGTGAGTGAAGAAGTGTTGTGCTAAGGAAGTGACTCACCGGTCTTTTCTGTGCCCTCTCCAGGGTGTTTGGACAAATACTTCCCCGGGGGGCCAAGCCACCATTTATAGGTTCCGGGAGAGACCATGGAAAATGTGGGGGATTTGTGCACTTGGTATTTGTGAGGTTTTATGGTGTTTGGGTGTGTAGGTTTAAAAAAATTAAAATATTTATAAAAAGTACACTGACAGAGACACCCAGAGCTCAGTTAAGTTTAAAGCGATACCAGCAGATTCATTGAAACGCTGTCATGTAGTCACAAGAGCACAAAGTGCAAAAACAGGACTGGAATAGCTGCCCTTCTTTGGGGAGTCTCTGGAAGCAGAGGTGGGAAAAACTAAGAAGTCTAGAGCTCAGAAAGGAAGAGATAAGTTCAAAGGGTCGGGTGATGAGGGGACAGCACCATTGTCTAAGCTAAATAACCTATTTGAGTTCGACATTCCCTCAGATTTAGGGGCACTTCAGAGGGATGATCCTACTCTAAAACCCTGGTTTGAAAAGGTGACAGGGGTCAAGGGAACTCATCAGGGCCAGGTAAACTTTCTGGAAGAAGCAGTTTACATGATTAAAGGAGGCATCTTGTACCAGAAAAAAAGGAAAGTGTGAAGCTTTAGCCCTCCCACAACAGTTCAGGCACAAAGTGATGGAGCTGGGGCATTCACTTCCCTGGGCAGGTCATATGGCTTTTCACAAGACACTGAGTAGGATCAGCAGCCGTTTTGTTTGGCCAGGAATGTATACTCAGATTTCTAAGTTTTGTAGTTCCTGTGAAAAGTTTCAGTTGACTTCAGGCAAAGGAGTAGCCTGAGCTCCGCTTCAACCACTGCCAATCATTGAGACGCCTTTTGAAAGGCTAGGCATGGACGTTGTGGGTCCATTAGAAAGGAACTCTACAGGTTATCGTTACATATTGGTAATATGTGATTATGCTACACGGTACCCAGAGGCCTTTCCACTTAAATCCATTAAAGCCCGCCATGTTGCTAACTGTCTCCTGCAGCTTTTCTCTAGGGTTGGAATACCAAGAGAAATTCTTACAGATTGTGGGACAAACTTTTTGTCCAAATTATTGAAGCAGGTGTACAAGTTGTTAGGGATTAAGGGATTTAAGACCACCCCTTATCACCCCCAAATGGATGGGCTAGTGGAAAGATATAACCAGACTCTCAAAAATATGCTGCGCAAGTTTGTCTCTGACACAGGGGCCGACTGGGACCAATGGCTGCCTCAGCTGCTATTTGCTTACCGGGAGGTTCCGCAGGTTTCCACTCGCTACTCACCCTTTGAACTATTGTATGGGCGCCAAGTGAGAGGCCCACTGGATCTGCTGAAGGACTGCTGGGAAGACCCCAAACGAGAGGGAATGGTTGAGTATTTTAGTGATGAGCATGTAGCCTTTTGTTCCAGGCGCTGCTCCTCATTAAGAATTGGGGTGGGTATCTGTGAAAGAAGAATTGTTAGTCAGAGCAAATAAGGTCTACTGTTTTGAAACTTGAGCAAATGTTTGTGTAAAATCAGTTTAAAAGTGAGTGAAGAAGTGTTGTGCTAAGGAAGTGACTCACCGGTCTTTTCTGTGCCCTCTCCAGGGTGTTTGGAAAAATACTTCCCCGGGGGGCCAAGCCACCATTTATAGGTTCCGGGAGAGACCATGGAAAATGTGGGGGATTTGTGCACTTGGTATTTGTGAGGTTTTATGGTGTTTGGGTGTGTAGGTTTAAAAAATATAAAATATTTATAAAAAGTAAAGGGGAATATGTATATATTTGATAAAATGTAGGTTTGAGTTGGAAGTCGTGAGATGTTAAATTCCATGTAGAGAATGGTTTAGTCCTTTTATCAGCTGTGCCTATTTAAGGCTGCAATTGTGTCTTGTTAGGAGGTTTTTTTTTGATGCTGTTAGGCTGAATGGTGTGCGCCTGAATAAACCAACTGCTACTTCCACCTTCCTCTGCCTTTGCTATTATTTCTCACTGGCAATCCAACCGTTGAAGGCCGCCAGGTGACAATGTTATTTCCCCTAAAAAAGATTGCAGTCTTTTTTTTCAGTTGTAGAAGTCGTACTATATCTTGGTCACATCTTTTTACATCAGACACCAGACATTTTAACAGGGGTGTGTAGATTTTGTATCTACTGTAGCTTTATCACCTGCAACAACCACTGAAGTTGGAATTTTAAATTGAGGTGCATTTAAACTGCAGAAACGTTTTTCAGAAACCACATTATTTTACTCAGACTGTTTTACTTAATCTAAACTACGGGAAGTCAGTCCAAATCAGATTACCAGGATAAAATAATTATCTTGAAAAACAGCCATTGTTGTTCCAAAACTCTAAAACCGAATGACCCCAATTAGTACACCAGACACAGAATGAGGATTTACTATGATGGTGGCACAACCGCAAACATATGAGAGTTGAGCAGGTACAGGGAGTGTATCATGGAGAGGTCATGAGGTACGCTGAGGCAGAGTCCAAAAGTCCGAATCAAGATCCATTTGGTTACTGGTTAGCCAGGCTAGGGTGATACATAGAGCAGGAAGTAGAGAATGAAGGACTTACAAGATAACGAGAGGCAAGATCAAGAGGTACAAAAAGGCAGGCAAGGGGTCAGGACCAAAGTGCATACTAGGAAAGTTTCGTCTGACAAGAGGCAAGGATTGTAATTGTGGAAATGGAAACTGGGTCATATACTATAGTTTGCTCATGGAACTCCTGGAACGCTGTGACAAGGCAAATAGACTATCTGGCACCACAGGAGAGACTGAGAATGGTAAAAATACTGGCTGTAAAGGTCAGTTAAATGATCTGCTAACTGTGCTCAGCTAAATAGCTGATCACAAGGCATGACAATACTAGGGAGGTAGAACTTTGTAAATGACCCTGAACCTTCACGGTGGAGCTATGAGGGTGGAGGGTGACAAGCATTTCTGATTGGTTGAATATTTCCATATGTATGTTTCAGTCATCTCTTATTTTAGTCCCCTCTAGAGCTCATATATTATGCCTATTTAATTCAGTTTCAGAGTGTAAAAGGTGTGAATGAATCAGAGGTTAATTTTCATATCTGCTGAAAACCTAACCAGATCTGTCATTTGGATCGCTTCACCACAAATGGCAGCGAATATTGAAATATGCGTCAGCATCCATAGAGTTTGAAGCTATTTTACATAGTTTAGCAACTGCTGGGAACAACTTATTTGTTATAGTCTCCTCATGAACCTGAGCCTTGAGGATCACTGAGATTTATTTAGATTCGGTTACACATTTTCACAAACACTGAGGTTACTTTACTTAGGTTTTAGACTATAACCACTATAATACAAAATCTGAAATTAAGCCTGATCAGTCTGATTTTACCGTTGTTTTAGTTTCCTCTCTGCTGGCAGGAATAATCTCGTCTGGTGATTGAAGCTGCATGAATAACAATATCCAAAAGTTGAGTTTACAGACAACATCTGGTATTCCCATGGAGTAATTACAGTATAATTTCTGAAGTGCACTTCCCACCCTGCACTAAAAATGCACACAGCAAATGGCCAGCGTTATATAGAAAGTAAAAAAAATATTATCTTCCAGGGGCAAAAGGGTCAAGGTGGCGTTTAGAAATCCACCTTTGGAAAGAAAGGTTTTTCATCAATTCAGTCAGACCCCAAAAATCCAAGATGGCTACAGCTTGTATAAAGTGTAGTAATAGCTGCAGAAATAAACTGTTAATTTGCAGTTCTTAAAATTTATATTACCATAAATCAGGAGCCCACATAGTGCGGTATAACATATATTTGTTGCCCTCAGTAACTGAATGCATAAAAGATGGAGAAATGGAGTTTAAACGAAAATTCAACATGGAAGACTCACGATCACCCCGAGCTTAATTACCCCTCAATGCGGCTCTGCTCCACCAATCAGCGTCAAGTCTGCATTTCTCCCCGGCCAGTCATCCTTCAAGGCTCCGCTTTAAAAGATCTTCATTCATGGAACCCTCCGTTCTGCAGCTGAACTTTGACCCTCCTCCACCCCATCTCCACCATTTGGCTTCCAAACTCTTTCCAAATCTCCTCAGGCCTCCACCAGGATCCAATGCCAGGGGGGAAGACATCTCTAAATCTAACCCTAAGATGTTCATTCCAGCACATGTCATTCTCAGCATTCACGTCTTCCACTGGGGTCCGAGCGCCAAAGAAATGAACATTCACTTATAAACTTTTCTAATTGCATCCCTGTCTTCTCTTTGTGAGTATGTCCAGGTTGAAATACGTTATTATTAGCTTGTGTTGCTGATACTAATTTGCTGGGTTACTGAGTACTGGTAATCAGATGTGCCAGTGGAAGATAAATCAGCTCACTTTGACATCATTCCCAAATGTAAGTTTTGACTTTAATCTCTGCTGTCTTTTTCTGTAGAAAGCAATGTGCTGGAGAGCTCGCCGCATCACCTGCTGCTTATTTTGGGGCAGCTTCTTGGGATAACATCCCAAACATCCTGCTGTTGTAACTGCATGTCCAGGTGGTTTGGTCCACTTTTAAAAGTGCAGAGTGAAGGTGAACCAATTCAAATCAACATGGTAAATGTTTTGGCATTTCCTAGCCAATCAAACCGAGTCTACCTAGACTATCCTGGTGTGAAAGAACCCTAATGGTGCACTGTTTTTAATGGTGTTCACAAACATGAAAACCTGAAAGCCCTGTGCACATAGACAATAATCTATGGAAAACGGGATTGTTTTTTCATTTCTGTTAACACATTTACATGACAACGCTTTAATTACAATCTCCTTGCACACGACACTGGTAGAAATGTGAAAACATTGAATTCTCCTGCCAACACCCAAGTAGGCAGTATGTTCTTTAAAACTCAACATGCCCAGCGTAGAAACACTTCCTTCTCAAAAAAACGAAATAGAAATGAGCAATTTGTTGGAGTAACGTCTTTATATTCAAAAGAGTCAGTAGCACAAACAGTACTGTGCAATCCACCATTGTTATTGTTGTTGTTGATATTGTAGATATCTTCTTCTTCTGTGGGTTTTAAACGAGCCGGCATCCATTATGCACAGTAATTTCTACAGATTGAAGTCATATTGCTCATGTGCCAGGGCTTCACCTACACAGGAAGATTCCGTTTATCCTGTCTACACGAAGAAGACCAGGACATTTTCAAAACGTTATACTCTGGAATCTGTTTTCGAATCATGCCATTTTCAAAAAAAACGTGCATCAATGTGACGTACACAAAAACTAGAAAGGCAACAAAACTTTTCGTGTTTCAACAAAAAACGTCTTGTAAACAAGGCTTGACATGCCAAATGTTTGACATTACTCATTTTTCCTGTTTAGGTGTTGAAACCCAGTGTGCATGCATATTGTAGATAATTTTTAAAAGAAATGGGGCAACTCAGTAAAACCATTTAAACTGCTCAAGTTGTCTGCATGGATCAAGAGCTAACCTAATGTTCCATTGCTATCACGTTTTAGGAGAAAAGACTAATCAATTTGTGTGTGTGGGGGGGGGGGGGGGGGGGGGGGGGGGTACTGTCCCTTAAGTACTGAACTACACAGCTTCCTCACTTAATGGGAGCTATTGATTTATTTGACACAATGTGAATTTATTAAGCTGCATCTTTAGCGTAAGAGTATCAACGCGCAGCTTAAACAAACACTGCAGTAATCCCAAGGTGAGGGTGTTCTTTCAATGAAGAGCCAAAGTGGAACGAAAACAACACTTTTTTCTTCTGCTACGACAGCTCTGCAGTCAACCACAGCATCAAACAACTGAAAATTGCATTTAAATTTGTAGTCTCATTCTTCATGTGACCGACTGAAAACGTAAAGCTACAAAATACAATTACACAGTCATAAAACACCTAAATAGTTTTAAATTTGCACAGGAGGAGATAGAGAGAGAATGGCATAACTGAGCGTCTTTGTCAGGATTACATTCTCTTTTATCCCTCTGAATCCTTGACACCCAAAGGTCATTTCCATAATAATGGTCTCTCCTCTCCCTAATGGGATTTCGCTTGTGATTATGCACCGACACTATCAGCCATGTCATCTTGAATTGCACAAATGTAATTACATAAGGTCTTTGATAGCTAAACAATATAATTTACTGCTTGAGTGGAAACACATATTGGAGTTAGAAGCTAGGTTATAAAAATAACAATGGAAAATATAAGCACCAGAGGTGGCATGACCCCAAGAATATTATGTTCTTAGTAGTAGGGAAAGAAATTAAATGGTTACGCAACAACAGGTATAATCCAGTGTGCATTTTAGAGTCTCATCAAAATTACTTACTGTGCTCCCTTCAGTAAATTCCTGCAATTTGGGAAAATTTACCTAATTTGACTGGATAAGATGATATCATTATAGCGCCATTCCACATCATATGAAGCACAAGGTAGTAGGATGTTTCTTTAATGTTTGCATAAAGGCAGTAATCGCAGTGGAACCTATAAACATGAACAAATTAGATAGTCATAATTAGATTTCTCTGACTACATGAATTTTCCTCCGCACATTAATGTGTTGGTGGCAGGTGCGCGACAAAAACATGGTGTGTTCCACATGGCTTTGACTTAGCAGGTAGACTCCATATTTTGCTGCTACATGCACATTGTGTCTCCTGTGTTGGTTTTTATCCGCTTTTTCTGTGCCTGCCACAATGTCAGCAAAGAAGCGAACAATATAGGCATGGGCATGGGAGTATGTCATTAAATTGGAAAAATAGGGGAGACAGGTTTTCTCCGGGGTCTCAAAAAATAAAAAAAAGAAGTCTTGTATTTAGTAATCTAAGTTACATTTACTCAGGTCTTAAATTTGTTACCTCGTTTGTTTTTTTTTCCACTGCCTTTGTTTTTTGCAAGGTTCGGTCGTTCCGTGTGTTGTATGTAGCTCGGGTTGTCATCTATACATTATGTCACTCTGATCAAACGACAAGGTCCATAATTGCTGTCGGACGCAAAGTCGTGTAACGTTGTCTCCATATACGGGGCTAGTCTGAGGGAATGCACGGTTGCACATACTGTATGGCCCTCCCCGGGAAAAATATTGAAACAGTTTTATTGTTGATTGTTTAGATCAGAGATGTCGGGTTTCAGACCGCGTTTCAGGTTACCTCCTCAGCGGTTCCTGGAAAAAAATATGTAACCTAGACTTCCTCCCCCAGCCACGCCCTAATAGTACGTTTTGCTGTCTTGGGTATACGCTGATTTAATAAGTATATTTCTAAATAATTACAGCCAGATTTATTTAGAAAATACTAAGATTGTATTTTTATAAGTATTAGAAAGTTTTATTGCAACAGACAATTGCATGGCACCTGCGTGTGTTTGCATGCTGCTGCTGCTGGCAGCTCTAGTGCAGACAGGTCACAGGTCTGAACAGTCAAGAGCACGGGTCACCAAACTCTGGACTCTGGTCCAAATCCTGACCCAGAGAGCACTTTGTCCGGACTACAAAGCATTTTCTCATTTACTATGTAGTTATAGACATTTTATTTCTGCCAGCTGCGCACCTGACTTTTAAAGAGGTGCGACGGGCAGCTATGCGGGTCAGCAACATTCTGGTCCACACTCCAAGCCAGCTGGCGGCAGTAATGCACCACATCATTGTATACCGACCAGCAGAAAACGACAAAGAAGAAGCCATGAGGGGTCCTTGGAATGCAGGTTGCTGATGCCCGTTTTCCACTGGCTGTATTTAGGCTCTATTCCGCTCCAATCGGTCTCTCTCTACTCAGTAAGATACCAGTTGTGTTTCCACTGACCCACTGACGGCTGAAGCTATGGCGGCTGAACCCCCACATCCAGCCGTCAGTGTGGTGCGCTGTGGCACTGTTAAGTTACTAGCTTGGGCGCTCATGCTTGCACACAGTACAATGACATTGTGGTGCACAGATGAGTGAGTAAAAGAAGATGGCTTTGTCAAAAATACATAAAGTGGACTGTGAAAATCGCACATTTAAAGATGACTATACAGAAACATACGCTTTCCTTTTAACCTCAGTAGGGTGTTTAGGCCAGTCTGTCTTATATGCTCTGAATCAGTTGGACTTATAAAGAGTGGAAATGTAGAGAACAAACCAAACCAAACATAATAATTTCATCATTGTTCTGCTGCATCACCCAACTTTTGGCAAGTTTTAGCTCTTGGAAGGGTGGCCTCACATATGAGAATACCTTGAAATAGATGCAATTCAATTCAAATACAGTTTTATTGATATAGCGCCAATTCACAACACATGTTGTCTCAAGGCACTTCACAAAAGTCAGGTACATGCATTCCAATTAGTCCTAACCATTGAACAGTGCAGTCAGAGTTAGTTATTTATTCAAATTGGATAAAAAGTTTTTCTGTCTAGGGAAACCCAGGAGATTGCATCCAGTCAGTGACTTGTAGCATTCCCTCCTCCCAAATGAGCATGTAGAGACAGTGAAGAGTCACTGGCATTGACTTTGCAGCAATCCCTCATACTGAGCATGCATGTAGCGACAGTGGAGAGGAAAAACTCCCTTTTAACAGGAAGAAACCTCCAGCAGAACCAGGCTCAGTGTGAGCGGCCATCTGCCACGACCGACTGGGGGTTAGAGAGAACAGAGCAGAGACACAAAGAGAACAAAGAAGCACTGATCCAGGAGTACTTTCTATGGGAAGGAAAAGTAAATGTTAATAGATGTAGCTCCTTTAGTCGTTTCAGCTAGAAAGAAAGAACATATAAACTCTGAGCCAGTTTTCAAGGTTAGAGTCTGAAAGAGAGCACATATAATTAGTTACAGTAAAAGCTCAGTCAATCGCCATGTCTAGGAGAGAGAAAGGGGTTAAACACTGGAAGACAGGGGCCATGTGGATCATCGTTTTAGGGGTGAGCATTAGTTTTGCCAGCAGAACCTTGGATGATGCCCCCTCCAGAAGGTGTTACAGGTAGACACAGAGTCAGGCCAGGTGTAGCTTCTAAAGAGAAAAGAGAAGAACAAAGTTAAAAAAACTGAAATAAAACAGCAAATAATGCAAAGTTGGAGAGTAGTGTGAGAATTAGTGAAGAGGGTGAAAAAGTGTTCATTATGTCCTCCAGCAGCCTAAGCCTATAGCAGCATAACTACAGAGATAGTTTCAGTTCAGCATTTTAAAAAATGTCGTTTCAAGGCACCCCACAAAGGGGGTCCCCCTGATGGTCTTTTTCTACTAAAAAAACCCCAAGGGGATTGGGATACCTCTTTCTGTCAGACTGATTATAACCATTTGGAAAGAGAAGGGGGATACAGGTAGCAGAAAGGAGGGTGTGTTTGCACTTCAAACCATAACTGAGCCGGCTTAGCCTAAACCTGACTCCCCCTTACTCCATCCAAC